>BDUI01002538.1:81672-96016 GCA_002335545.1 Apodemus speciosus | reverse complement strand
ATCCATTAACTTGCGTGGGAACAAAAGATATCCTGTTTGGGTATAACACTAGTGTCAGATATGTCCCCAGCCAATGAATATTAGCATTGAGAAGCCTTGAGTCGAACTAGATGAAAGCACTGCTCTATGGAGCAGATGTTGTTTGCAGCAAATAAAGAAAGATGCTAAATATTTGTTTAATTGAATAAATAGGGTGATGGATGGCTCCTTCCAACCTTTATAGAAGACCAGTGAAGGCAACTTGATCTTTGTCTCTATGATCCGCAAATGTTCTTTCTCCATTGGGGAAATCTCAGTCACTACTAACAATTCAACTGGCACTCATGGCAAAGTCGGCCTCAAAAATGCTCCCGTCTGTTCTCTGGAGCGTTATTAGGTTCATTATCAATTTTGAAAGCTGAAAACCCACCTCATCTATATCACACAGCACCCTGTTATGATTCTGTTTGCACTTATGTGCATTCCAAATTCTGGAAAACCTGGGAGGAAGAAGGAAATGGGTTCTTAACACTTTATTAAAGTATTCTTTAATTAAAGTATTTGCCTTGATGTATCCCATTCATTATTATTTGTATTATAAAAAGCTGTTTAGAGGATGTGTGTTCAGTTGGTGTGGAAAGTGGGATTTCCTACTCTTGACTTCCATGACTAGGTAAATAGAGAAGACAAACCACCTTCTTTACTATGTGGCTTCTTAYGTCACAGCAATAAGTGAAACCTTGCTACTTGTGATTTTGACTCAAGCTTACAATTGCTGTGTATTGTTCAAAGCYTCGAGGGGACTTTGGGGCTAGGTTAGTGTGGGACATGCTACAGATAGGATACTCATTTTTAAACATTGATCTGAACTCTACAAGAGAGCAAATTACTCTTTTCTTCAAAGTTTCTTCCTTAATGAATGAAGTACATGGGCACAACAGTGATTTGAGCCCCAGATGTGGGGATTTGGGGAACCTCCATGCTATGGAATGTGACATGGTGTGACTGAGTGAGGGAAGTCCTGCAGAGTCTGAGCGGCATAATGCTATCTATATTCTACAAGAGCAGACATCTTCAGTGAGATTTGGCCGGTGGAAGTGTTCTTATCCTTTGATGATAGGAGGAAATCCTTAGGGTCTCTATAACCTTRAAGGTTAACTAGCAAACTTTGTCTTTGGCAGTCCTAGTATTGGTGCAACATTTTGTTCAATGCCTGTTTTCATAATTCAGAAATGAAGATTATTCTTTCCATAGCAAAATCAGGCTTTAAGGGTTTTTACTATTGTCTTCTTAAGAAAATATACTACAGGTTTACTGTTTTGTTAACCCTAGCAATTGAACTTTTATTCAATGTTTATTTTCATAATTCAGAAATGAAGATTATTCTTTCCATAGTAAAATCAGACTTTGAGGGTTTCTTTCTATTGTTTCCTTCAGAAAATATATTATAGGCTTACTTTTTTGTTAACCCCAGCAAACTGTCCGGTTAGTGCTGGGGGCCTGACCCAGTAGTACTGTGCTGTTTAATTCCCTGGACGAGAGTGGGGGTAGGGAAGCATATTCTAGAAAACTGTTGAATGAYGTGTGGAAATAAGTCCTGGATTTTTTAGGGCAAAGTAAATTATGGATAATGTTTCCAAGAAGCTGGAGATAAGTAAAGGAGACACACACTATTTCACAGAAGGTCAGCTACAATTTCCCAGGATGTAAGAGCAGAAAAGCTATTTTGAGAAATCATGTCAATGACCGGTTTGGGTTTTAAAAGTTTTTTTTTTTTAATTGAAATTGTATTATTTATATTTATTTATTTTTAAATTGTTATATACTGTACACTTAATATATTTTTCCTTCCTTCTGTCCACTTCCCATCATTCCCTTTGTTTTGCAGACGGTCTCACTTGTACTTTCCAGTCATATATACATACATGATCTTATGTATCTGCATGTGATCTTAGAATCACAAATGAGAAGAAATATTTGATGTTTATCTTTCAGAGACTGGCTTAATCTGCTTATTACTGTCTCTGGTTGCATCCATTTTCCTGAAATGACATAAATCATTCATTCATTCGTTCATTAAGATAGGGTCTTATATAACCCAAGCTGGCCTTGAACTTCTAGTTAAGAATGACCTTGAACTTTTGGCGCTCTCGCCCCCATCTCCGGAGTTGGTAGGATTATAGGCATGATCTCCGATGCCCAGTTTATGAGGTGCAGGAGATGGAATTTAGGGCTCTGTGCATGCTAGGTAAGCACTCACYAAATGAGCCACACCCCAAACCCAAACTTCCTTCTTATGTGGAGCTTATAAAAATTCTATTCCTCTGTTGCTGAGCAAAAATTTCAAGCGCTTATAAAACTTTATAAAATATATCCTGATGCACTTTGGAACAACATTCAGACTTAACCACTAATGAAAACCACCTTCCCCATCTGGTTCGCACCATATGTAAGTGGAATAAGAACAAGGTRGCATCGGTCCACTTAAGCCAGCACTTTCTTTATCTCCATTAAGTTCCCCCTACATATTTGACAAAGRAGATACAGGTCAAGAATGTATGCTTTATGTAGCTGGTTTTTGTTTTTTGTTTTTTTTTTTTTTAAAGAAAAACCACTTCATTCAAATTTGCCATCAGATATGCTAATTAATTATATTTGGCAATTTTCTGATATAGTAGGTTAGCCTTACTTTATATCACCTTATACAAGGTCAAGCTGAAAGTACAGGAGATAAAGAATTCCACGGCTGTGTTTATTTCTGTCAGGGCAGAGAAAGCTGGGCAGAGGTAATTGTATTGTAATGCTCTACCGTGACTGGATTGCTTGTGTCTGTACAAAGCCCCTTCTATCATTTACATTCACAGTGCTCATACATCTCTCCTGTGTGTAGCTGGAAGAACAAGCAGATCCTCTTGTGTAATTTGTGTGATTAATAGACTCAGTTCTGCTCTAATACTTAGACTGTAGGTATATAAATTATTATAATCACACAGGCAAAATTTCAGGTAGGATTTTATATCTGTCAGGCTCTGTATTTTTATCATTTCTTCATGAGAACAATTATTAATTTCCAACCCACGGCTAGATGCTCAGTTCTGATTTGGAACATAAATAGTTCATCAATTTGTGATGCAATTTGGGCAGTGTCGTTGACAGAAGGTGAATGATTCACTACGTCTGGAAGCAGAGAGAGAGGGACAATACAGCAAGGGTAAAGAGGAGAGTGCGGGGAAGATTCAAACTGTAAAGGAATGGGAGTAGACCCCCAAATCCCAGAACCACAGAGGTGGAGCCAGGAAGATCTTGAGTTCAAAGCCAACCTGAATTATATAGTGAGAAAGGATCTCAAATCAAAGAAATATGATAACAACAATGATTTTGCCCACATCATTTGAGTAATAAAATAAATAGGTTATTTGAGTCCACACTTAAGACCATGAAATGACATCACTATACATCAGGCTGAAGGCTCTGTTCTGCTTAACTAGTACATGGTATTAGTCACCTAGACTAGATTATGCGCTGCGATTTGCTTATTGAGCTTGTGCAGTTGTTTATTTTACATTTTATGGTTTCTTGTGAATTTTACAATGAACAGTCACAATGACAGTTTTGTTCACCGGTGTGTGTGTGTGTGTGTGTGTGTGTGTGTGTGTGTGTGTCCCCTGTTCATAGTATCTGAAGAAGAACAAATGTGACACTCCCCTTCCTGGCCACATAGGGCCAGTAGCTATGCATAAACTCCAACTTCAAAACGCACCAGGGGCTTATGATGGTCACGGTTGCTGCCTCACATCCCCTGTCCTTGATCATTCCCGTTTCCTTCGGCTCACCTCAGCACCACCCCACCCGACCTATCTTCTATCCCATGCCTGTCTCTCCCCCACTAAGTTCACTCYCATTCTGCTTTGAGCTTAGCCTTAAAAACATAAAAAGCACCGCTCCCAATTCTATACAGACCTCTCCAATGTCTTTTCACAACACACCAAGATGTTTAGAAAGTTTCTCTTTGGCCTCAGCTTATAACTCCAACTTTCTCCCCCCACCCCACCTCCCAATCCACACCTCCCAACTTCAGTGGCATTTTGCCTTTGCTGGTGAGTCTGTCTAGCCCTGTACCTTGTGGGCTAAATGTTCCCCTTAGAGTTTACATTAAACCTCTGTTGAAACAATGCCATCTTTGAGGGACTGCCATTGGTCACCCAGTCTGCCTGTTATCGTGTCACAAGCACCATCTTTCACGTTTATTTTATCCATGYGATTCAGTGCTAGAAGTAYAMTATATTTGATTATGTGTTTGTCTCCATGTGGGCAAGGACCTTCGGACTGTTCCTCTTCCACCCTGTGCTTCAGAAGGTCGGAGTGCATAGTGGTGCTCAGTCAGTGTTTGCAAATGAGCAGATGGAAATGCGTGCAGTAGCACTCAGACAGAGYTTGTGCCTGTGCTGTCTCGGATGTTCCTCAGTCAGAGGGAACAGTGGTTGCAAGCTACATCACCAAGGTCTGACCTTTACCACGACGGGACCAGACTAAAGAGGAAATAGCAGTCAAGGGCATCTGCCTTGGCCACAGGAAGCCATTCTGCTTGTGTTTTGGGTCTTCACCATAAAAGTTCCAGGATGTTCTGATAAACATGCCTGAGAGAACAGTCCCTCCRTGGTGGTTCCAGCTGATCATAGAACCTCATGAAACGCTTTAGTCCCTGAGAGCTCRTGACTAATCCACCAACCAAAGAGTAYACATGGAGGGACTCAGGGTTCCAGCTGCATATGTAGCAGAGGACTGCTTTATCTGGCATCAGTGGGAGGGAAGCCCCTTGGTCCTGTGGAGGCTTGATGCCCCAGTGTAAGGGGATGCTAGAGTGGTGAGGCTGGAGTGGGTAGGTGGGTGGGGGAGCACCCTTGTAGAGGCAAGTGGGAGGGGGAAGGGATGGGGTTTTCTCAGAGGGGAAACTGGGAAGGGGGACATTTGAAATGTAAATAAATAAAATAAGTTCCCGAAAAAGAATTTCATGAGAAAGCCTATTCCAATTAAGTTCCTCTTAGAAAAGAGGAGAGAAAATGAGCAGGAAACCCGAAATGGATGTTCTACTGGAGATACTTCTGACTGCCTTTTATTTATTTATTGTCTTGCCTTATTTATTGAGGAGCTTATACCAAGAAGCTACCAAGAGCAGAGGGGGCATGTTTTAAGAGGAGGAGGAGGACGAGGAGGAGAAAGGARTCTAGCTGTTGGCAAAGATGAATGCTAAGAAAGTTTCCAAAACATCCTRTCCATCCTCTGGAAAGTCAGATAGAGTGTGCTTGGGGAGTGGAGTGAGTGTGAGGTTCAGAGGCCTGGAGTTTGGATCTGCTTTCTTTCTGACTTATAAGCTTCCTAGGCACGTCAGTTAATCTCCACACAACTCATTTTTTTCATCTGTGACTGATGACTTCATCTGTCCCTGTAATCATGTGACCCCGTCCCCTAAAGTGTTTGAGACAGACATCAGCAAGATGATGGCGCAATCTAATTGACTTGCCAATTTATAAAAAAACAAAAAACCAAACCAAAACAAAACAAACAAACAAACAAAAAACCTAAGGGAACCTATAAGCAGTGAGCTCTAAGGTGGTGGGGGGATTTACATCTGTCACCAGGGAAATAGTCATTTTAGTCTCATGAGTCGACAGCACAGAATTCTACCTGAATCACATTGACTAGTGTCCACTCATTGTTTGCTGATCACCATATGCAAACCCTGGGCTGGGATGGTTATGAATCCCTCTCTCCTGGAACTYGTGACTGACCGCAGGAGTTCTACACCAATGAGCAAACAGCCTGMCCGCATGTTTGCTTGACCCAACACGCACTCTGCAGAGACAAGMGGCGGAGAAGCCTGGCCATGGTGGGTCTCGTGGAAGGCGTCACCTGGAAAGGGCCATGTGAGCAAGTTCTGCAGAGTGGGTGGGGCCAGCACAGGGAAGGGACGCAGAAAGGGAATGACCCATGGAAGGACATGGGGAGGAGTCCAGGTTCTAGACAGGAAAGTGACTACAGAGGTCACTGTGGATGCACTGAACATGGGAAGTTGAGTTAGTTAGAATGGGGGTGGAGAGGGTGTCTGGCTCTACTGTAGTGGCCTCTTAGCCAATGAACAACATGGGCAAAGGGCTCATTTACAAATGTGAACTTCTGCATAGTTTACCAATTAAAGTGCTAAGGTTTCAATATGGTTGCTGCTATGCATTCCCTAGAACTCCATACCCTGGAAGCTTGCTTTGAGATGATGAGACTGTAGGGGTGGCTTAGTGGAGGTGGGTCGTGATGGCAGTACCTCCAGGACGAGGATTAACAAAGGTCTTCTGGAACTCGATTTGTTCTTAGCAGAATGAGCTGTAGTATAGCAAGTTCAGCTGTCTCAGCTCTGTATCTCTTACTTCTTATTATATGTTCATGATTCATCCTCCCCCTCTCCTACACACATTGAAACCATGATGCCCTTTCTGSCTGTGTTGTGATATAGTAAGATCACCTTATAGAACCAAGCAAACACTTGTTTCATGGTTTTGGGTCTCTAAACTCTGAGACAAAGAAACCTCATTTCTTTATGAAGTAYCAATCCTCGGGCATTTTGTTATAGCAACAGAAAGTGGTCTAAGATGCCCATTATTTTTTTTTAACTTAAATGTTGACTATTTTTGGTACTCACATTTTGTAACACTGTTCCAACTTTAACTCTAATGCTTCTGGGAAGCCGTGGATGTTAAGGTCAGGAATCATCTGTAAGACTGAGCTTTCAAAGTAAGACTTTCAGCTGGTAAAATGGCCAAATAATGAGTGTGAATCTATTCATATCAGGGGTCTACTTACYCATGGGCATACACATCCTTCAGTTCTGTTCATAAAAAACACTTGTTTCATGGTGGCTAAGATCGCATGGTTGCAGTGAGCTTTGGGTCGCAGCCTCAAAGTGTAGCTGCTTCCGTAAACTCACTGCCTGAATTTCATGGAGTCTTGTTGCCAGCTGCTCTCTTTCTTCTCRGRCATTTTACAACACAAGCAACTATATATTCACTTGCATGGTCATTTGCATATGATCTCATGCCCCTCTGGATGAGAAACTTCACATTGCATGGAAAGTCTTGCTTTGCTACTCTTGATGATGTTTCTGTGACATACTAGAAATCCAGTTGAAGAACAAAATTATAAATGTCCTGCCCATTTCAGCATCCAGGCACACTGTTATTGTACCATAAGTKTAAATAAAGTTTTATTGGAACACAGTCCTGCTTAGCTGTTGAAGTATTTCCCATGACTACTTTCAGTGACAACCAAGCCCTTTAGATCTATCTATAACTTTCTTGTTCCTTCTCTTTCCTAGGACATTTTTGATACGTTCCATGCATGGAGAAAGTGACCTYACACTTGTATATGTGTGTTCAATACATCAGCTTTTGAACAAAGTCCTCTCATGGGCTCTAAAGCTCTGCTGTCCCAGAGACAGGCATGGCTCCTGTGATTTATGCAATCAAATCCCCCAACAGCTTCCACTGACTCATGGAAGCTGGGACACATGTGTTTAGCATCTATTTAAATCACACTTATTACCATAGTAGCTAAGCATTTGGGAAAGCTTGCTATTTTTGCTAGAAAATAAAAAAACAATTTAGACAAAGTAAAAAACAGGTCACCACTAAGGCCTGCAATGACCCTTTCCSTTGGCATGCAGAACATGGGGTGAGAATCAGGTCAAAGTGTCCCCAATAAAAGGTGTCAGTCATCTGGAATGTGTTTGTTAGCCCAGGCAAAAGTAGGTCACCCCAGCTCCCCCAAAGTTGGCCAATTAGACTGAAGTTATTGTGTGGTTAGAAATAAAGGCTRTGGATACCCAGCAGAGGCCTGCTCTCCTGGCAGACCCATATTCTAGGACAAGCTCAACTCACAGAAGCCTTCCGTGCTAGATCTACCTGCGTCTACCAAGAGCACTTTTCAGGCACATGCCTGGGGTCTTGGTGACATGCCACAGGACAGTTCTGAAAACTGGCTGTACCTCACCTGTGTGATGAAGTACATCTATACCCTAGCCACACACTTGGAGCACAGCTCGGGAGGGTAGATGGGCTTTGTTTATGTTGTAAAGTGTCTAGGGCTCCATCTGCTTCCTGAGAGACTTTGAATCGGAATGTCTGCTTTGGTATGCAGGAAGATGGAGGTGGTTAGAGAAGTAAATGTCTCTGAACCTCAGCTCTGGAGTCAAAATTCAGACTCAAATCCCCCACACCTTCCATAGCTGATGCACAGCTGTGGGAGATCCAGTTGCCTCTTGGAGACTCAGTTCTTGCACTYACCTCAGAGAGATAGAAAGATCCTACCAATACTAGCCTACTGTGAAGGGCGGCAGACTGCTCTCTGAGGAGTGGCTGGCAAATCAGAGACTTCTGTGCACATGAGATTTCTAAGTCATTTTAAATTATGGATGCTGGCATCTCTCCAGCCAACCTCTTTTATCATCTTGGTTAAGAGTGATTACTTACTCTTGCAGAGGACCCAGATTTAGTTCCCAGCACCCACATAGCATTACACAATCACCTATAACTCCAGTTCCAATGGATACAAATGTCCTCTTCTGTTATTCATGGGCTCTTGAATGCAAACAGTAAACAAAAGCTCATTCAGGCATGCACTCATGCATGAGTGTGTGTGTGTGTGTGTGTGTGTGTGCACATATACATGAATATAATAAATAAACCTAAAGTATTTTAATTACAACAATTTTATCACATAAGCTCGCATGCACAAACATATACATAAATATAATAAATAAACCTAAAAATATTTTAAGTACAACAATTTTATTCATAGGGGCCATATATATCTGCTTCTGAAAAATAAAATAGGTGGAGGTAGAGATTAAAAATTAGATCAAAGAAGGAATATAGAGAAGGGAAGAATTATAGTTTTAACTGGACCAGTCAAAGACTTTTAGGATGACATCTAGGTTTGGGGTTTTACGAATTCTGTGGATGATGATGGTATTTAATGAGATTCTGGCAATAATAAATGAGTACAGCTGGAAAGAGGAACAGTTAGAAGGTTGGTGGGTCAGAGTAGACAGTTGGCTGCTGCCTTTGCTGGATCTGAGGTATCTGTTAATGAAGATTACGTAATTGGGTGGGCACATCTGCAGGCTGCAGACATAAATTGCAAGTCTTCAGTATCCAGGAGGCCTTTGGAGTTGGACCGGATTTGATCTACAAGGATGTGGGTATAGAAAGAAGAAAGGGGGCTACAGACTCTAGTCTTCCAAGGAGAAACAAGGAAAGGTGAAGAAGGGAGTCCCTGGAGGGACTGTGAGAGGAGGGGAAAGGAAGGAGGCGGAGGGAGAAGTGGGGGTGGGGGAGAGAGTGTGTCAGCATGGTGAGTAAGAGAATGTGTGTGTGTGTGTGTGTGTGTGTGTGTGTGTGTGTGAGGGTAACCAACAAGTATGTTACCCAAGCTTCCTGAGTGGTAGGCAATGATGCTCTCCTGTTGTTAGCTCTTCACTGTAGTGTGAAGTAGTGGCTTCTCACTGGAGTCCTCGGTATTTGGCAGTACTTACGTGGTTGGCTTAAGGATGCATACCAGGTAAGGTGGCACTGAAGGCTACATACAAGACTTTCAACTCTATTGCACAGGCAGATGGACTCGGTCTTTTATAAAGAGGTATTTTGGGGAACAGAGGGGAAGATGTATTGGAAGATGGAGCAGTTACAAGGAAGATTCCAGGGAGGAAGACCATTGCTGTACTTGCAGTCTCCTCTGGAGAGAGCCTGAACTACCAGAGAAATAGATACAAAGGGGAGAGGGGTGTGTCGCCTTTCATTAATGGTAACAAAACACTTGAGGAAATCAAGCTATAAGAGATTATTTGTCTCACAGCTTGGCAGCCTTATTGCTTTGAGCCCCTGACACGTTACAAGTGGAAAGCATATTTGGTGAAGTTAAATTATTCCCTTATGGGCAAAAGGCAAAAGGCAAAAGGCAAAAAAAGAAGAAGAAGAAGAAGAAGAAGAAGAAGAAGAAGAAGAAGAAGAAGAAGAAGAAGAAGAAGAAGAAGAAGAAGAAGAAGAAGAAGAAGAANTTCACAGTGGCATTTTGCTGAGAGATGGAGAAGGCGCTGTCACATTAACTGGTTTATGTATTAATTATTAAGAATCAGCAGGGACCTGGGAGCTCCCCTCCTCACTAATTACTTAACTGGTAATTAGGCACGGGCTGATTAATGCTCTTGCCTGCCCCCCATGGGGYGGGAGGAGAGGCACTGAGCCATCCTGAGTTGTGGAGTTTCCACGGAGAGGCCACTTAGACTCTGTGCAGTTGGTGGCGCCCCTCCATTCATCCCAGTCACCCAACTCTGAAGAGCCATCCTCAACATCAAGGTTTTCTTTTTCTGTAGCTCTTCAGGGTTCTTRCTCAGCCAGAGGAAACGGGAGTTGTGTGTACCATGGGCGATGATTCTGAGGAGTGGCTTTTGCGGAGATTCCCTTGGCAACTTCGATTGCCAAGATACTTGCTGTTAGTTGTCTATGCATCCGTCAAGTTCATGCCGGGGTTTAATTTTGCACTTTGGAAYGATGGCTTCTCCTTACCTGGGCTTTTGTTTTCCTGAGAGCTGCTTGCCCACTGTAAAAAGAATGAATATTGCAGCAGCTTAGYGGTAAATGCCGGGCAACCACCCGAAGCTGTATAGCCAATGTTACAGGGAGTCCCCCAGAGACCTAAGTTGCTTAATTTACGAATTACACTCTAGACTCTTGTTGGAGCAGCGAGTAATTGTGTAACTGGGAGACATGGCCAGGATGCTCCTTTCACTTCCCAGTTCCGAGCATCCTCATGGAGAAGATCAAGGAGAGCCCTGGAAGCAGAAGCAAGCAGCAGTTGCTATTGAGTCTGCTGRCAGGGAGCAGAGAAACTCACTCCCCTGTTTTATCCAGAGAGAAAGTTCCAGCCCATGGGATAGCGGTTTACATATTGAGAGTGGCTCTTCACCCCTCAATTAAACATCTCTGTAGCTACCTTCATCAGTACACCCAGAGGCATTTCATCCAAGGCAGTGGTTCTCAACCTTCCTAATGCTGTGACCTTTAATACAGTTCCTTGTGTTGTTGTGACCCCCAATCATAAAATCATTTAGTTGCTACTTCATAACTGTAATGCTGCTACTTTAATAACCATAAGGTGATTATCTGATATACAGAATATCTGCTATGTAACCTCTGTGAAAGAATCATTTGCCTCCCAATGTGGTCACAAGCCACAGATTAAAAACTACTGTCCCAGGTAATCCTAAAATCTAATCAGGATAACAGTGAAGATTAACCTTCACTAGGCACAATTTCTCATTAGGTAATTGTCAAGTAGAGGTGAGTTGGTACCTACACCAAACCAGGATTTAAGCTCCCTAGARAGTGGCATTCTACATCACACTTTGCAGTCTATATGCACACATAACTGTGAGGTCCTTCAGGACTCACTGGTGGGTGACATCATATCAGAGGCCACTCTTGACTCCCCAGGTCTGGGTTGGATTCCCACTAATACACCAAGGTATCATAGATCATAGAGTAAAGATATATTTTTCATTGTCTTTTTTTTTTTTTTTGGTTTTGTGTTTCAAGGCAGGGTTTCTCTGTATAGCCCTGGCTGTCCTGGAACACACTCTGTAGACCAGGCTGACCTCGAACTCAGAAATCTGCCTGCCTCTGCCTCCCTAGTGCTGGGATTAAAGGCGTGCACCACCACTGCCCTGCTCATTGTCTTTGTTGTTGTTGTTGTTGTTGTTGTTGTTAAAGTATCCCTGTCCCTAGCTCCATAATAATAAGGTACAGCCCATTTTATTCTTCATATTCAAGTGAATTGACAGACAAAATAAGGCCAATAGACTGAGATCCTTGTTAGTTGTAATATGCATAATCATTGAGCTCTTATTGGTTTACGACAGAGTATTGATCTCTACATCAACCTGAGTATGATGCCTTGCTTTGATTCATTTCCCTCTTTTAGTTCACAGTACTAGAGAACATAGGCAGACAGGACTGTGGAGATGAATCAACAGGCTCAGGGAAGATGAGGAACTGACAGTTGTGACTGAGAGCTGGGCCTGAGTCTCCTCTGAAGAGTCCCCTACCTTCTTTTCTGGCATCAAAGAGCTTGTGATCAATGCAGTGGGAATGAAGCATATTCAAAGGGACTGAGAGAACTGAGCAGTGAAAACAACAAACGCTGCTGCAGAGGTCTGGGGAGATTCGAAGCTGCTGCAGAAGTCTAAGGAGGATTAAGAACTCCAGTGTCTATAGTGGTGGCTCCCAAACTGGCATTCTGTGGAACACCCTTGGAATCCTGTGTCCCCTTAGAAAATAGGTGTCTACATGCACTGTAATAGCTGCTGTTCAATGCTAGGCTTTCTGTTTGAGTCTGTGAGGGAATGTGACAGCGTCCTAGACAATGAAGGGGAGAAAGAGAGGGAACTGATTTGTAAATGAGGGTGCACCATAAGTAAAGAGCCAGTAATGGCAGGACAGAATTCTGTGCTGTCATCTGAGACAGTGACCATTGTGTNTGCTGTTCAATGCTAGGCTTTCTGTTTGAGTCTGTGAGGGAATGTGACAGCGTCCTAGACAATGAAGGGGAGAAAGAGAGGGAACTGATTTGTAAATGAGGGTGCACCATAAGTAAAGAGCCAGTAATGGCAGGACAGAATTCTGTGCTGTCATCTGAGACAGTGACCATTGTGTGTTTCCATTGCCCCCCCCCCAAAATACTGTCATCCATGTATTATTTCAGTAAATAATATATTCAGTAAATGTATATGTGTGCATTGCACACACACTCACATACAAACACACACACACACACACATACACAAAATAATATGTATTTGAGTGTGTGCAAGCACCATTGTGGTAGGTCTGCCTAATTTACAACACTGCTGAAAGTCTAAGATTTGTGGAAAGATGGCTTAAARGGAGCACACGCACTATTCAGAGTTGTAAACACTGACTCCTATAGGATGTGAATCACAGCTATTAGAAGCTGCTSACTTAAGGGRGGACTCRTGTGTGAGTTCTTAGTGAGGTGCTCACTATGTGAGCACAGTAGGTGGCTGTTCCCACAGGCAATTCTGAAACCTGAAATGGAGTTCTGTTATTTGGCTGATGTGAGGACTAAATCTTTGGTAAGATGTTATGAGGCACAGGCCTAAGGTTGGGGAGGGGTATTGTTTCCATTGCACATAATTGGTATAAGCTAGAGGTCAGCAAACTGGCCCATGGACCAAATTTGGCTCATTCTATTCTCTTRTAAATAAACTTACTGGGGTRTAGTCATTTGTGCATAAGTTGCTGCTCCAACATGGTAGAGCAATGGTTAGACTGAGCTCTCCACCACCTGGATGGGTCCTGTTGTACAGTCTAAATGTGATAGTCTCTGCACTGTTTGAGGATTACATGCATTTAATTTGTTTGATTCTCTACAGTGACTTAATTAGCCTGTCCTGTTTGAGTAATTGAAAAATTCTTCTTGGCTGTTGCTTTGTGGGAGATGCATTGATTCCTCTAATGAGGGAATTCAGTCTGTTCTAAACATCAGTCACTGCTTTCTTAAAATAGTCAGGAGATGGAGACTGGCAAGCTGTTCTGTTCAGGCTGCCTACCTGCCAGATCTGGCTTCGGGCTGGACCATGGGTTGGGCAATTGTGTTTCCATCCATTGCCCCTCCTATCCTTCYGTTCATTTGTTGTTTTCTATCTTTTCACTTTCCTTTCTCATAGCCATGTCAATCAAGGCTCTGAATGCTCAGCTTCATGTCCATTTAAAGTGACTTGAAATAAACCTATTAAAAGCKTAAAAGCTAATATCTACATAGAAAAAACATGAAGCATTTGTCTTTAGGGGTCTGTGTTATCTCACACACTTGATGATTGTTTCTAAATATATGCACTTGCCCCTCCATTTCATAATTTCATTTGTTTCTTAATGGATAAATAATAATATTCCATTGCGTAAATGAACCAATTTTTCATTATCTGTTCATCAGTTGATGGACATCTAGGGYGTTTCCAATTCCTGGCTATTGTGAACAGAGCAAGCAAGCATCTGTGCAATAAGATGTAGAGAGTAGTAAAGCTAGATCTTGAGGTAGACTGATTTTCAGATACTTTTTGTGGAACTGCCACACTGATTTCAATAGTAGCTATACCCATTTGCCATCACACCAACAATGAACAAGTATTCCCCTCACCAGAATGGGTTTACTCATTTATTTTCTTGATTTTGGCCTTTCTGACTGGGGGTAAGAGAAAAATCTCAGTATAGTTTTAATTTATATTTCTCCATGCTAGCTAAAG
>BDUI01002538.1:39029-52823 GCA_002335545.1 Apodemus speciosus | reverse complement strand
TGACATTTACTACTTAACCAATTGAAATAAAAATAAATCCGAGTGAAAATAAAATGGGAGTAGTTTTATAGTAGATTTACATTGTACAATGTAATAATATCAACAAGGTATTTGAAGAATTGTTTGTCGTGGGATATTAATCTTCTCTGAATCAAAASGGTTTGGTGACATGGCAATGTAATGAGCAGTGTAAACCCCCCATTGGGTGACCRGCCTGCAAGTGAATTGTGCTGCATAAATCTGTACTATCCCTCCTAGGCTTTCCTATTATTCTCTCTCCTCTTAAATTGTTTAAAGGATTCCCTTACTCAAAACCATGTTCTTTCAGTAGCTTGTTTCTATAAAACAAACCATCCACCAATGCTAATTGCAGAGACACAAGAAAAATACCCCCAGAAGAAACCTCAGGAATAGCAGCTTTATCTTAAATTTTATAGAGCCCAAGGCTACTTTAATCTCTAATTCTCTTGCTGCAGCTGCAGTTATCTTTCATGGACAGATTTGAAATGTAATAAAAATGCAAGAAAATTGGCCGGTGTACAGCCTTTTCTTTCCAATCTCATTGAGGGCTAGCATTAATCACATATTCCCTTGTATTATCTACATGTATTTCTTGTGGTCATTAGTAGTTATTGCTATTTATTACCAAATAATTTCAAACCATTTTGTAACTTTTCTATTATTTGCAAATGCAATATTATGCTTCAGAGATGTCAATGCTACAGTTTCAATGTGTAAAAAACGTATTTTCACAGATAAATTTTTACCATCTCCTTAAATAGAAGTKGACAGTGTCAATAAGAAAGTGGCCTCTATCCACTTACTATTGACATACAATATTCATTTTAATCAATGTAATATAATGCATATTATAAAATGCAATTCTCCCTATCTGTAAGGAGATAGTGGATAACCAAGGATAGGAGGTAGATTAAACAAAAGAGAGGCTATATAAAGAAGCCTCAAAGCAATCTAATAGTTTGTAAGCTAATTAAAACTTGATTACAAAAATATAGTTTGATCAGAGGTATCTTGTATGGGTAGATGATACTACTTCCAGAAGACAGATTTCATTTAATAAAAACATCAGTGCCACACAGGGGATACACCTTTAATATTTATTAGTCTCAGAGTCCTTGAGGTACCTAAAACCAAACAGGCTACTTACATAGCTCTTGGTGCCCACCATAACCAGATGGGAAGACCCTATTGATTAAATTTACCAGGCCACACTATCTGTACTGGCTAGATTTCGTAATGTTGGAAAGTACTATGCAGGAGGTTGAAGAAGAAAACACATTGATGGTGCTACCCAAAACTGGTTGTTTCTATTGGGGCAATATGGTTATCAGGGTAAGTAGCAACTTTGATAGGATTTGAGGCCTATGGTATAGGAGCTTTATATCTGGTATTGTAAGGTTGATGAAAAGCTGTTGACTTCAGAGGTCACAGTCTCTAGTGGAGAGCCTATAAATTATATTTTGATAAATTGTCATATTGCCAAACTACCTTCTTAATTTCATGTTTATATCTAATGATTTATATTTTTTTCAGTACTGATCAGAGAAGCTTCATTTTTCTGGGAGTAATGACTAAGAGACTCAAAACTCAAAATGCAGAGAGTCAATGGCTGGGAGTACTCACTCAGAGTATACATCAATATCAGTTTTCCCCATCTAAGATTCATGGAGCACAGAGGAAGAGACATAGAAACAATATTAGAGTTAGAGAATGGAGAGGAAATGCTGCCTTTCAGACTTGACAGGGTTTTTGCACACAGAAACTCATAGAAGTTGTGATTGTCCACATAAGAAACTTCACCGCCCAGCTAGGCAGAATTCTAGCATTGATAGGAAAATGTCTCTGGAGGCTCTACACCTGTTGGAGTAGCTATTGGCAATTGATGGATGGCTGCTGAAGAAGGGAAAAGCACGTGTGTGTGTGTGTGTGTGTGTGTGTGTGTGTGTGTCCACAGCAGGATGCTTAAGCCTAAGTGGATGTCCTCCCCATGTCCAAGTATGAACTGTCAGAACTAAGTGAAATAAAAGAAACAATAATAATAATGATAATCATAATCAGGAGGAAACTGGTTGGTAGGTTCTGAGTTTGACAGAGGTATGTGGGGGCATGGATATGATCAAAACACATTGATCTGGTGACCTCTCCTATCACCTTCATCAGAACTGCAGAACCAGGAATATACAGATTATATACTTTCCTTCCATCCATTTTCCTGTCTGTTGAGTCTTCTGGGGCATGCCCAGCTGCCCTGAGTAGCAGAGAATTTGCCACRTAGGAATCTTGAATGACTGAGAAGCACTTAAAGAAATGTTCAATGTCATTAGTCTTCAGGGACATGCAAATCATAACAACTCTGAGGTTCTATCTTACACAAGTTAGAATGCCTAAGATAAAAATCTCAAGTGACAGTAAATGCTAGTGGGGATGTGGAGCAAGGGGAACACTCCTCATTCTTCCATTACTGAGTAGAGTGAAAACTTGTACATCCACTTTGGAAATTAGTCCGGTGGTTTCTTAGAAAATTGAAAATAGTTCCACCTTAGGACTCAGAAATGCCACTCCTGGGCATATACCTAAAAGATGCCCACTATATTGCAGGGACACTTGTTTAATTTTTTTCATAGCAGCTTTCTTTATGATATCCAGTAACTGGAAACAACCTAGGTCTTCGCTACTGAAGAGTGGGTAAAGAAAATGTGGTACTAGTACACAATGGAGTACTATTCAGCTATTAAAGACAAAACATCATGAAATTTGCAGGGACATGGATGGAACTTGAAAATATCATCCTGAGTAAGGTAACCTAGACCCAGACAGACATGTATTGTATATATCCACTTATAAGTAGAGATTAGCCATAAACTTAGGATAACTATGCTACAAGACCCAAAGAAACTATGTAATAAGGAGGTCCCCRGGGAGGATGTGCAAATCTCACTCAGAAGTGGAAACAAAATAGTCATTTGAGATAAGTGGAGAGAGGATGGGAGAAGAGGTGAGGAGGGGAACAGGGATGACGATCAGTTGTGAAAACAGGGTGGGAGAGGACTAGGAATGGATGAAATTCAGTGGTGGCTATCTCTGGAACTTGTT
The DNA here is from genome assembly GCA_002335545.1 of Apodemus speciosus. Lineage (NCBI taxonomy): Eukaryota > Metazoa > Chordata > Mammalia > Rodentia > Muridae > Apodemus > Apodemus speciosus. The sequence goes on along the minus strand of BDUI01002538.1, from coordinate 49,709 downwards.
GGAGACCTGGGATGATAGCTGAGTTTCCTATCAACTGGCAATATATAGAGTGAAGTAGCCATCTCTGACAGCCAGGCAGGTCTTCCAGTGGAGGAAGGTAGAAATCAACTCACCCACAAAACCTGCAACCACAATTCTGTCCTGCATACAAAATGGGCAGGGATAAAGATGGAGCAGAGACTGAGGCAACAGCCAACCAATGACTGCCTTGTCTTGAGATCCATCCTATGGGGGAGAGCCAACCCTTGGTACTAATAATGATATTTGCTATGCTTACAGACAGGGACCTAGCATAACTGTCTCCTGAGATGCTTCATCCYGCAGCAGATGGAAACAGATGTAGAGACCATAACCAAACATTAGGAGGAGCTTTTGGAGTCTTGTGGAAGAGTGGGAGATAGAATTGAGTGAACTGATGGGGTCAATGACACAACAAGAAAAATAGTCAACTAACTTGGACCCATGACAGCTCACAGAGACTGAACTACCAACTAAAGAGAATTAAGCGGCCGGATGTAGGCCCTCTACACATTTGCAGAAAATGTCTAGCTTGGTCTTCATGTGGGTCACTTAACAAAGGCAGCAGGGGCTGTCTCTGACTCTTTTGCCTGCCATTGGATCTCCTTTTCTACCTGGATGGCCTGGTTGGGCGTCAGCCAAATAGGATGTTCTGGGACTAAATGTTCCAGGGTAGGGTGGTACCCAAGAAGGAAGTGATTTGTAAACATGAGACTGGGAAGAGTGTCAAAATGGGGGTTGCCATCAGGATGTAAAGTGAGTAAATAAATTATTGAAAGAAGAATTTCAAAATATATTGTATTTGTGTGAACATTTCAAAGAATAAATAAAAGACAATATTAAAAACCATAATTCCTAGAAGTTAGTCTGGTACAGATGAACACAGGGCATTGCTACTGATGACTGGTTTTTAATATCTTATGATTTCTGTATGCATGCTTGGATATAAATTGCCATGTTTATTCACTTAAATAAGAGTAATAGTTAAAACTTTACTCTTTTACATTTACCATGTGAATTCATTATGCTGTTTTAGTTCAAACTTGTTTGATTCATGTAGAATTTTCAGTGCCTCCTTTATTGAATGAGGTCATTTTTTTTCCCATTTGACATAACTAGGGTTTGATATCTTCCCTTTCTAAGTTCAAGATCCAGCCACTTTTGCACATGTTTAACCACTGTGCAATAACTTGCCCTTTGCTGATCTTTCTATGTGGGCTTGTAAAGGAAAAAGGTAAATTGATTTGTTGGCACTTTAAAGCCACATTTTTGCCACTCAAATCACTCTCTAACACTTAAAATTTATCCCTTCTTGTGGGCTGATACTTGTCTATTTCTGGATTGTGCTTGTATAGAACAGCTCCTGGTAAGTATCTGACAACAAATATTTACACAATAAGTATATTTGCATCTATATTTTATTTTTTAAAAATTAAGTCATGTTTATAATTTGGCTAGTATATGCTCTCAAATAAATATTAGAAAATCATCTAGAAACCTCATCCTAAATTAAAAAATCTAATTCTTATAAACAATTTTGAATAAATTTATTGTGTTTCTTATSTGTTTACARCATAATTACTTTATTTAATCCCATAATTTTTAAATTTTATGCATTTTCCATTTTTAAAATTGATATCATGTTTGGAGATATTACTCTGCACTTAGTTCTTTAAATATAGTTCCAACTGTTTGAGAGAGGATATTTCTAGGTTAAAGTACATGCATATTCTCTTTTGATGGGCACTGGGCAAAGTTTTAGAATAAAACTCCAATTACTATTCTCACTSGAAGATTAGGAAGATTAATGTATGCTTGAATGAGATGCATTATTTATTTATTTATTTATTGGTTTAACAGATTTGTTACAATAATCTGACCAATAGAGGTAAACTGTATATAAGGATTTCATTGATATTATTTCATCCCATGCAAAGTGTGATTTCTATTAAGATGTCATTATAGGATATATAAAAATACCTTCAAAGAAATAAAACATAATACTAATTAAAATGGGCAAAAAATTAATTCCCTAGAGAATATGAGACATCTCACAAAAGAAAGAGAAATCCTGCAAATAAATCCATACAAGGATGTTCTACATAATTAGTCATTAGGAGACTGAAAATCCAAATCACAATGAGATGCTATAATATACTATAATGACAATAAAACAAAATAATTCACAATGGAAAGCAGACTGTAGGGACTGCTGACCAGGCTGTAGAGCTACTGACTCATGGCTAGGTGGTTAGGGGAAGGGACACAAGGAGGAATAACTTATGTGGAAACAACTTCCAGCTAAATATGGCTGATGTGGTCAGGAACCCTGATCTTAGGTATTCCTACCATATCACAAGCTGCTTTTGATAGTCACATACTATATCGACTGGCTTTCCTGCATGTATGTATGTGCATACATATTGGTGTGTGTTAACTAACAGAACTTTTATTGCCTTRTCTTCAGATTTAGATAACGAGGGTTGATTAGCTTAGTCTTGGTCTATAATCCTGTGTATTCAATTCATAGACAAAAATCACATAATGATTATTAAAAGAATTAGTCTCTTATATTAAAGAGAAGGATATGTGTGTCTCAATTGATGAAGGGACTTTCCTAAGGTCCTGTATCTGATTAAATCTAATTTATTCATTTACTTACCCTGTAAGTCAGATTTTCTGTTTTCACAGTGTTACATGAACTGCAGGTTTAACAGCATCACTCATGTCTATTATCCCTTAAAACCTTATATGTCTTTTATTTTTAATTATATGCTTTTGAAAATATTAAATTGTTCTACAATTAAAGATAAGGCTAATCAATTATACTATTAATCACATTACTTGTAATAACTCATTAAGTTCAGAAGAAATACACTTTTAGATTAAAATCATATAATTAAATTATTGCTTGCCTTTTATTAAACTAGAACAATGTACATAAAGAAAAATAAGACCACTAGATATGAAATTGCACCTCACTATTTACTTCAGATGTTTCTTAGCTCTTGCCCTATGATTTGACTTTATATTTTGTAGCAGGAAAAGTGCTGCTGCCTCTTTGTAAATGGTGGGGGTCCTGCAGCTGCAAAAGCATCTCCTTCAGGGGGACCTAACTGAGAACTGCCTCAGAGAGCAAGAATTGCTGGTGCAAATAATGCCAGCCAATCAGGAACTGCTGTTTAGAATAGATGCTTTCTTGGGACGAATGGGGCTGGGTGGAGGGTATTAAAGGAGCTTCCAGCAGTGCTCAGATGAGCTTGCTGCAGCATTTCTCATCTTCTCCTGGAGTCTGTCTTTGACTATGAGCCAACTAGCTCCCAACCCCAGAGCAGGTAGGGTTGAACAGAGAGCTGTCCAGGCCACAGACAACAATATTTAAATTTCACTTAATACACTGACTTCATATTCTGAAGATCTATGAGGTTGTGCTAAAATTGACCAAACAGCATACTCCACATAATCCTTCGAAGGTGGGCTCCTCTTAATCACTCTGGTGGATTAGAAGCTTGCTTGACCTCAGCATGAGAAATGTTATTGAGAATACAGCTCAGCTCTGATTTTCTTTATAGTGGAGAATTTAATATCCCCTTGGATACTCTTAGACACAAAGAAAGTTGGCGATTACAAACCTGAAAACAAAGAAGAAAAAAATGGGAGGAAGTTTAGTCAATTTCATTAAAATTTATAAAGAGTCTGAGGCAACAGCMAAAATAAAGGCTGGTGAGAGATCACTTACTCAAAGTAAGGTTTTGGTTTTTTCCTTCAAGAATGTTTTCCAATAAGATGTTTTAGCAATTACTTCATAACACCTTTGTCCTTATCTTTGAAAGATAAAAGGTAAACCATATTACCATAAAAATAAGCAATTCAGATTGGATATAAGCTACATTGAGTCAAAACTATTGTTAATGTTAAGTACACACAATAATGATTTCTGTCTCAAATTTTAAACATTTCAATGCATAACAAAGATTGTTTTATTTTATTTACTTTTCAAATGGTTAATTTTGGCACTGAACATGACTGGATCCAAATCAACTTGGCTAAGCTGCTGGGCACAGCTTGTGTGCAGTTATTATTGATCTTGTTATTTGAAATGGGAAGACCTAAATCAAATGTGGGTGGAAGGATCCTATGGTAGCCCAGCTCTAAGAAGGTCCAAGGGAAAAGCTTTGGTTTTGCATCATTGTTTTAGCATCTTGCTCCTGAGTTCTATTTAGTTGCTGCTGCTGCTGCTCCATTCTTTTGCTAATACCAAATCTCAGCTTCCTAGACCTTCCAACATGTACTGAACACCAGTGGCTAGGTCGTCAGTGTCAGGTTGAGATATCTAATGTTTACATCCTCCTGTAGTGGGAGCTACCATGTTCTTAGCTGCTTCAACATAAAGAAAGCAAGTTTTGGATTACCAAAACGACGAGTGTAAGTCAATCTAATAAATCTCTTTATACACTATGTATCATAACAAAAAATGGTGAAAGACTATTTTTTTCTTCCCCAAACACCTGTACTGACTTAATGTCTTTATGTCATGCAATCAAAMTGTATGGAATCTTTAGCCAATAGGGTCTACTGAGTAGTAGGCAAAAAGGAGGAATGAAAAAACTTTGTTGTTTTAGGGGGCTCTGGGTTCYCTCGCTTAACATGTCATGAGGTGAACCCTGACTCTTGGCACAAGAATTTTTGTTTAATAACCTGCAACTTCTGGAACCAACATTTTCCACCCATGCATGTTATCTCCCACACAGGGTAGCCCAACTTTGAGAAATGGATCCAAAGACAGGCAACAGAGTCAAAGGCAGCCTCTGCTCTAATTGTTAAGGGACCTACATGAAGACCAAGCTGCACATCTGCTACATGTGTGTAGGAGGCCTAGGTCCATCCAATGCTTGCTCCTTTGGTTGGTGGTTCAATCTTAGTGAGCCAACATGGGCCCAGATTAGTTTCCTCTTAAAATTTCTTGTGGTATCCTTCATATCTCCAATGGATCAATATTTTCTGTTACTCTTCCACAAGATTTTCTGAGCTCCACCTATTGTTTGGTTCTGGGTCTCTGAATCTGTTTCTATCAGCCACTAGTGGAACTTAATAACAAAGAGTTTCTAGTTTATGAAATTGAATGTGTTCAAGTTTAGTATTTATATTTTTAACACTGTAATGTACTCTTGGTGGATTGTTCCCTTGATCAGAGATTCATTTTATCTTATACCATAATGGTGGTAATGGCTACTTTCTGTTCCCATTAGAAATAGTTTTTCCATCTTTGAACTTAATATAAAGTATCATTTATCTTTGAAGAGGAGGTATCTTGTAGACAACAAAAAGATGTCTTCTGATTTTAATACAAAAAGATAACATATGTCTTTTMTTTGGGGAATTAATCTACTAATATTTAGAATTATACTAAAAGATGTATATTAACTGCTATTATTTTGTTGATTTCATGGTGTTTATTGTTTTATCCCTACTTTGTATGATCACTATTATAGTATCATCTTTTTTACATATAATCTCTCCAACTTGAAGTATTTGTGACAGTATTCATTGTAAGCTAGGTTTGGTTGCCAGAAATTTCTTGAGCCTATTTTTATTGTGAAAAGTTTTTCTCTTCATATTTTATATATTTTTATTTTTCATATGCAATATAATTTAATCATTTTCTCTTCCCYTATTATTCTCAGATTTTCCCCACTCACTACTCCTTTTACTTTATGTTCTCCTTTGTTTCTTTGTTTGTTTCTTTCCGTCTTTCTTTCAAAAATGAACAAGCAAAAGACCAATGAGGCAAAACTGTCATAGTCAATATAGAAAAACAAACCAAACAAATAAACATCACATAACTAATTTTGTATTGGTCAGTTACTTCCTAGTATGTAGCATGGCCTGGACTGTGGTTAATATACCAAGTGACACTCCATTAAACAGAATTGGTTCCCTTTAACTAGTGAGTACCAATTACAAATAGCTTCTTGGTGAGAAGTAAAAGCTCACATTTAACTCTGCCCTATTAATCCTTGGACTACATTTGCCCTGAACCTGTACAGGTTTTATGTTTGCCACAGTCTTTGTGAATTCACATGTGCATCAGTCCTACTTGGCCTGACAAATACTCTTTCCTTGGCAATGTCCATAAACTCTGGCTCTTATATTCTTTCCACTTCCTCTTGCACTTAGACACCTGGGTCTTGAAGGGAGGGATTTGATGAGAACCAAAATGGGCTCATTTTTATGGAAGCACAGAAGAGTCCAGATAGTCAAGGCAATCTTGACCAAAATGAATATCCAGAGGCATCATCATAACCTACCTTAATTTACAGAGACATTTTTATAAAAATACGGTCTGGTACACACACACACACACACACACACACACGAAATGTAGATCACTGGAACAGAGTAGAAGAGCCAGATCTGATTATGTGCAATTATAGCTATCATGCTGGTTCAAATATAATACTGTTAACAAATAGTGTTGGAAAAATATGTGTCCACATCTAGAAAATTAAAACAAGAGTGGTTTCTCTTACACCAAACAAAAATATACTCCAAATGGATCAAAAACCACAACCTAACACAACAAACAAACAAATAGTAAACTGCAAACATACTGGTAGAAAAAATATTAGGAGTTAGGTTAATCATGTACTGTAAAAATATCTTCAAAACATTTAATTGAAATGGATCTTGAAAGTAAGTTTGAAGATAGAAATTATTTTGTGTTTGGGAATATCTGCTTTCTGTTACCATAATGAACAGTATGGGACTGATCATTTGTAAAGGGCAGATATTTACTTACCTTACAGTTTTGGAGGTTCAAAAGTCATTCAACCCTCTGAGGAGGGCTTCTGACTGTCACATGACATTGAATGACACTATGGTGTAGTGTGTATAACATGGAGAGATCATGAGACAAAGAAGGCAGGAAGCAAGAAAGAAGCAAACAGGGGAGTTTTGCAACAACTTTGCTACAATAATTGATGAGAATCCGTGAAAAGTTAAATAGTAGCTTCTGAAAGCAAATTACCTAGAGACCTCTCTCTCTTGCTTGGCACAACTTCCTAAAGTTCCCTCTACTCTTTAGTCATATGTGTTGGGGATCAAGCTTCTAATACAAGAACTTGGAACTGTTCTCTTAAGTCACCTCCAAACAAAGTATAATCAGTTTGAAGGATATGTTTTAATGACAAACTTTACTTAAAAATCTTTCAGGTAGACCTTGGAGAACAGTGTAGCAGGAGTTTGATAAAAATTCCTATTTATCAATGTCAGTATTCCTTCAGAGAATGTAAATCATGAAAATAATCATGCGTTTTGATGTCAAAAAGAATCAGAACTTTTGCAAAAGACCAATCCCAGTTTGAAATTATATTATTATAAATATTTAGACTCTTATTTATGTATTTAAATACATGAAACAGGATAGAAAACACAATTAACTATTGTTTATTGAAATATATTTTTCTGCATCTTTTATTACTGAGTTTTTCTTATACTTCCRCTTAATTATCCACCAGATTCTGGTTATTTTGTGTGTTCATAGAATTAAAGAATTCCTGATATTTATTAATATTGAGATAAAATTCATACTATCTGCACATGCATACATTAGCCCTCATGGCAAGTGGGGTAGGGACATTTGAGTGAATATTGTCTCTACGAAGTAGGGACCAGTTATTGTTGACCTAAAATGGAGACTACATGCTTGGAGGGTAAATGAAAGTAAGGTGAAAAAAAAGYGGTATTAGCTTAAAATGGAAATCTGCAGTAAGTTATTGATGAAGAAGAAAAATAGTTGTTAATTACAATTATCAGCCCAGGCAGGTAAAAGGATATTCTATAGTAAGAATACATTTCACTTGCGCCACCTGTCCTTTCTGCTGGGGTAGACTCTTCCCAGGTCTGGCAGTGAAGACACCACTTTCTGATACATCCTATAGAATCAGCGGCACTCAGGGCATTTGATAAGAACCCCCTCCCACCTCTGTAGTCTCAGAGCTACTACTGCTGGGTGTCCAGTGGGACTCACTACCCAGCAACCACCAAAACCCCTACCTTCCCGAATACCACCACCCTTCTTTTCCTTCTGCCCCTTTTGCTGCCCCCTATCCTTTCTGCTGGGGCAGACTCTTGCCAGGTCTGCCACAGTGAAGACACTATCTTCTGATACTTCCTAGAGAACCAGCCACACTCAGGGCAATTAGGTCTGCCACAGTAAAGACACCATCTCCTGATACATCCTAAAGAACCCACTGCACTCAGGGCATTTGGTCCCTTGACAGGAGTGTGGAGAGGCCTAGGAGCATAGTGCACCATATCCAGGTGGAGCAGGGAGATAGCTAACCTCTCAGGTCTGAGGAGAGGCCAGAGAATGCAGAAATGATCCTGAGCCACAGAGCTACATACACAAACACTACCACAGGAGAGCTGGTCTCCCAGGAGTGCCTACTTACCTGTATGCACAGAGAGAATGGGAATCCCAGGAGTACAGATACACAGGCTTGCAGGACAGATAAACCACAGTCAGAGACAGTAAGACCAGCTAACACCAGAGAAAACCAGATGGCAGAAGGCAAACGCAAGAAAAATACCAACAGAAACCAAGGCAACATGGCAGCATACATACAAGTTCTCCCACAACAGCAAATCCTGGATACYCCAACACACAATGGGTTAATAGGAAGAAGCCCTTAAAGAAGAAACACAAAAATCCCTTAAAGAATTTCAGGAAGGAACAAACAAACAAACAAACAAACAAGTGAAGGAACTGAACAAAACCATCCAGGATCTAAAAATGGAAGTAGAAACAATAAAGAAATCACAAAGTGAGACAGCTCTGGAGATAGAAAACCTTGGAAAGAAATCAGGAGTCATAGATGCAAGCATCAACAACAGAATACAAGAGATAGAAGAAATAATCTCAGGTGCTGAAGATACCACAGAAAACATTGACTCAACAGTCAAAGAAAATGCAAAATGCTTCTAACCCAAAACATTCAGTAAATCCAGGACACAATGTGAAGAACAAACCTAAGGAATATATGTATAGAAGAGAGTGAAGATTTACAACTTAAAGGGCCAGTAAATATCTTCAGCAAATTTATAGAAGAAAACTTCCCTAATCTAAAGAAAGAGATGCCCATGAACATACAAGAAGCCTACAGAGTATCAAATAGACTGGACCAGACCAGAAAGTCCTCTCATCATACAATAATCAAAACGCCAAATGCACAAAACAAAGAAAGAATATTAAAAGGRKAAAAATGTCAAGTAACATATAAATGCAGACCTATCAGAATTACACCAGACTTCTCATGGTGAAAGCTAGAAGATCCTGGGCAGATATCATTCACACCCTAAGAGAACATAAATGTCAGCCCAAGCTACTATACACAGCAAAACTCTCAATTACCATAGATGGAGAAGACATGACATCCCATGACAAAACCAAATTTCCACAATATCTTTCCAATAACCCAGATCTACAAAGGATAATGGGTGGAAAATACCAACACAAGGAGGAAAACTACACCCTAGAAAAAGCAATAAAGTACTCTTCTTTCAAAAAACTCAAAAGAAGATAGCCACAAAAACAGAATTCCACATTTAACAATGAAAATAACAGGAAGTAACAATCACTTTTCCTTAATATCTTAACATCAATGGTCTAAATTCCTCAATGAAAAGGCAGACTAACAGACTGGGTATGTAAACATTTTGCTGCATTCACAAAACCTATGTCAGTGACAATGACACTCACTATTTAAGAATCAAAGGTTGGAAAACAATTTTCCAAGCAAATGGTCCCAAGAAACAAGCTGGAGTGGCCATTCTTACAGCAGATAAAATTGACTTTTAGCAAAAAGTTGTCAAAAAAGATAAGGAGGGAAACTTCATACTGGTCAAAGGAAAAAATCTACCAAAATGAACTCTCAATTCTGAACATCTATGCTCCAAATGCAAGAACACCCACATTCATAAAAGCAACTTTACTAAAGCTCAAAGCACACATTGTATCCCACACAATAATGTGGGAGACTTCAACACCCCACTCTCAGCAATGGACAGATCATGGAAACAGAAACTAAACAGAAATATAGTGAAACTATGTGAAGTTATGGACCAAATGGATCTAACAGATATTTATAGAACATTCCATCCTAAAGCAAAAGAATATACTTTCTTCTCAGTACCTCATGGTACCTTCTCCAAAATTGACCATATAATTGGTCACAAAAGAGGCCTCAACAGATACAGGAATATTGAAATAATTCCATGCACCCTATCAGATCACCATGGTGTAAGGCTAGATTTAAGTTCAAGCAAAAACAATGGAAAACACACATACACATAAAAGTTGAATAATGCTCTACTCAATGATAGCTTGGTCAAGGAAGAAATAAAGAAATTAAAGACTTTTTAGAATTTAATGAAAATGAGGACACATCATACCAAAACTTATGGGACACAATGAAAGCAGTGCTAAGAGGAAAACTCACAGTTCTAAGTGCCTCCAAAAAGAAAATGGAGAGAATTTACACTAGCAGCTTGACAACACACCTTAATGCTCTAGAACAAAAACAAGCAAATGTACCCAAGAGGAGTAGATGGCAGGAAATAATTAAACTAAGGGTTGAAATCAACCAAATAGGAAAAAAAAAA
>BDUI01002537.1:62223-75048 GCA_002335545.1 Apodemus speciosus | reverse complement strand
AAAAAAAAAAAGATTCCTTTCCCTCCTTATGGTCTCTCTCACATACGCTGCAGAAAGTTCTGTTTCAAGGGATAAGTTACAAAACATTCTAATACATTTTCTTCGAAAAAGTGGAAATGTAAAAACAAAAACAAACCCATTGTTTCTAGAACGTAACTATAGCAAACTAACAACTGTTAAATGTTACAAAGCGAAGACTTGCCTGATAAAAATGAGTTTACTTAAATGTTCAAACAGGGTAGAATACTTGGCCCTTGACACAGCTTTCTAGGGTGGAGCAGAACAACTAGGAAAATAAAGATATGCACTAGACCTTAACTAGGAGATTCAAACCCTAGTTACTGGAACACAAACTATTAAAATCTCTACTTAGATTTTTTATATTTAAACTCATGCGTGAAAGCTTTCACAGTAAACTGAGTAAAGACAAGTTTGTACTTTCTTGAGCAATTTTTTTCAGATGACTAAGATGTTTAAAAGAATGCAAATACAAACATTTCTATTCCTATAACAAAGAATTTCACTTTAAAATCATGTCTCAATTTGTTAGCAATAAAACTTATCAAAATGTAGCACCAAGTGCCCCCAACAATAAGCACACACACTTTAAGGATCACACAGTCCTGTTTCGGAGAAAGAAGAGYCACACGGTTTTTAAGACCCGTCAACCAGCTCTGATCGGATGCTAGCCTTAGCGCTATTTCAAGCCTTGTGTGACGACTGGCAGGGCMCGGCATGCAGCGGCCAGCGGCCTCCTCTGTGGAGTTACCCTGGGGAAACGCAGCAGCTTCCCCAGCCTCAGCGCACAAGCAARGGACAGAAGGTGGACTGGCTTCCAGGTCAAGCTCGCAGCAAATTTGGAACTTGAAACAAATCCGAAGTGTAAAATTTTATTTTTATCTATATCTATATATCTGTATTTTAGTACATTTTAATAACTAAACAAAACAAATTTACTTTTTTCCTCATTGCAGAATTGCAAACCTCCACATAGGTTTATTTCAGGGAAAAAAAAAGTTAAATTTTATTGGAAATTGTTTTGCCTTTAAACTGGAACACACACACGTATGGATATACAAGTGACTTCTGTACTTATTAAAATTAGGAAAGGGCATTGTGGAGATCCTGTAACAATCATTAAGGCTCTTTAAAACACCAGAAACCTCATGTAGAAAATTTGAATTCAGCTTTTATTCTGAACCACGGCCAAGCCTTTGTTCCAAACCCGCATAAGTCACTGTTTCTCTCTTCTTTAGAGTAAGTTTTTGAGCAAACATTATTAAAAGCTACATCTGACTTTAATAGACTTTCCCAATTTGCTGCTGAGTGTTTACTATCAAACTCTAATCATGACTTTCCTAAATTTATTTATACTTTCACACAAACTTCCAAAGTTTTCCCAACTTAAATAAAAACCCACAAAAACTATGGGAAATGCTTTGCTTGAAAGATAAAAGCTGATTCCTGTACATTTGCAAAGATTGATGTTTACATCGGTTCAAATACGCAGCTCAGAGCATTTCAATACCCACAGTCAACTTCATTTTCTTGTCTCTTTAAGAAAAAAGAGGGTACTGAGTTTCTTTCCCCCATTTTGCTGTGAAAATATAAATGGGAACTAATGCAAAGCATTCCCGGCCCCGGAGCGTCTTGCGTAGAATATCCAGTCTTCAGCATAAAAACTGTACAAGTCATATGTTGCTTTCTTAATGAAATGGGGGTGTTTTATTATATATGGCCCAGCTAACATTCTGGTAAACAAAAACAGCAAAAGAAAAACCACAATATCATATGGGAAAGAAGGGAAGGATTAACTTTTTTTTTTTTTTTTATTAAAGAGTGGAAAATGTTTTTGCAGTCTTTCTACCAAACATTTCATAGAATGCTTATTAAAATATAACACACCTCTAAGCGGAACCGTTTATTAGCTCCCACTATGCAGGGAAAGAGAAAGGACGCCTTGGGAGAGAATGCGGCAGCAGGGTTAGTGCCCACAGCATGGGCTCTTTGTGAACAATACTTAGAATAGGCTAATTCGGAATCAGACACAAACCCAGGGCTCCCCATAATACTATACACAGATGACTTCTCTCACAGAAGACTGTGGCATCCACACAGTAGAACAAATTAAAAGTAACAAAACTAAAAAGAATTATTTCCTAACTGAACAGACATATTTTAAGGTCTGTACAATTAACAATATTTTTTAATAATTAAAAAAAAAGTCTTTAATAAGAGACTCTGGTTTTGAAATGTGTCACACCCTAGTTCCCTAGCCATGAATTCTAGTTCATTTTTTAAAATGAGGCCTATTTCCTGTAATTTTAGATATTTTAGAGTACAATTATTTTACATTTTTATGATGCCTTTGGGGTATCATTACAAATATTTTTATGTGTTTAAACTTAGGAAAGTAAAATTAAGTAATAGCTTCTCTTAAAGGGAGCTGTCAACTCTCTCCTGAACACAAATCTTTGTTTTAAAGCAATCTAGAGATTTATATCCCTAGTAACCATAGAAATTAGTCTTAAGCTTTTAGAAAAAAAAATTGCAGAAAATGCTCTTTATTTAATTAAAATCAGAGCTCTGCTCTTAGAAATAAGGACCTTCTTTTGAACAGAAAGAATTTTCCACAGAGCAAAACTGTTTTAACTTGAGGCAGCGCTCTGTAATAAATTAATCAAACACATTTCATTAACTCTTGAACTTGTGTGCACCATGAGTCAAACTGTGTCGGAAGGCTCTGCCAGGGACCGGGACGGGACCATGGTTACAGAAGAGAAAGTGAAACAGGTAACATCCAAAAAACACATGARAAGACAGCAGGAAAAAATGGAGATTGAAGACTGAAGAAAGAACTCAACCCTAAGTCAGCACTAACAGTATTGGGGTGGGGGGAGGGAATCTCTCCTGGGAGAAGTCACTTTGTTTCTCTTGGGAAAATATCATTCACTTTTTCTTAACACAAGGCCCATCCATGTGTCACCAGTCAACTTTCACTCTGCCATTTCTATTTCACACGTAGAACAATGACGCATGCTGTGGTCTCTGGTCACCTGAGAGTAAGACAAGCTGGTTATTGACTGGGAAGCCGGGGATGGCTGGGGCAATCTCTAGGTTCCTCTGGAAGTCTCTTCCCGAGTGGGCGAAGGAATGTATGCTTGAGGGTGGGAAACAGATTCCTTGGGCACTGTCAGAGCTTATGAAACTCAGATGCAGAGGGAGTATGTATACTACTAAATTTGATTAGCTTTTATGAGATTTAAAATTTGTAGTTTCAAGTTTTTCTCTGTATAATGCATAATTTTGAAAGTCAGCCACATTCTGATTCTCATTACTACTTTTAAGCTTGCCATTTGGAAACAAAGATATTGCTGATAGTGTCATAAATTAGATATTAAATATATGTGAAGCAGTCACACAGTAGAGTGTAAAGACCAGAACCTTCAGGCAACAAATCCTTGAGCTTCTCCATCATCAAAATTGAGGAAGCCAGAAAGATGCTTCTTTGCTTAAGTCTGTGAGCTGCTAAGAGAGCTTAAGACTCATTCATTCTGTACGTAGCCTCACTGCAGGAAGAGTGCATTTGCTTCCCACTCCACTTTGCATCTTGCAAGGGAAACTAACAAACGATTAAGAAAAGTCCTCTATGTGTCTGTAATGCATTGGTCTGTACAACAAGAGACCGAACATACTGAGGCATTCTAAGTATTAGAAGCAGGCAGTCCCCCTGGGATTCAGCCAACACCACAGCATGTTCACCTCTTCTGTGCTAAAGTTAATCTTCTGTGGTAGTAAAAAGAGAAAGAATCTTTTTAACTGGAATGGGGAGACAGCAGTGAGGCTCTCGGAAGGGCTGCTTCCTCCTGTCTCCACTGCAGTCTGAGCCTTCCACAGACGATCTCTCCAGATAAGCAATGCTCACTGTGTGCCAATGAGATTTCACTTTTCATTCAAATTGTAATAGCTACAAATGGCAGTAATGTAGAAAACCTATTATAAAGTGTTGATAAATATAGCATTGTAACTATCTAGAAATCATCTCTAAGCATAATGCACATTATAGTTTCCCAGTATGAGTGCAGCACAGCCCAGCGCCAGTGTTGTGGCAGCAGGGTTGTCACTGTCCAACTCGCCCACCGTTCCTAATCCTCGCAGGCAGCAAAGAGCCAATACCCCCATTTCTGTGGRAAACAAGCATAGGAGAGCTTCACTATCTTCAACCCTAGTGTGTTCCTACTTCTTCCTCTCATGCAGACAGTAAGTAGGGCCTGTATGCTTCCTCCATGGCCTCTCCTAAGTCCCTGTCAACATGGTGGTCACAGTTACAAAGCAATAAAACCTTATACTTGGCTCAGGGGAGGTTCTTCTGAGGATGACATCACACAGAATATACCCTAGGCGACCAACACTATGTAGGCAAAAGCAGCCATCAGTGCAGGAGCAAGGATGGTCTTTTGCTTGTTTTTGGTTTTTGAGACACGTCTATGCTAGTCTCAAGCAAGCCTCCTGCCTCAGCTTCAAGTTCTGGGACTAGAGGCTGGTGCTGCCTTACCTAGTTAAGAAAGTATTTAGCTTATTTGTACATGGTACAGAGTAAATCCTTTACAGAATAGCTCTGGACATATCTCTGCTGAGCTTAAACTCGCCCAATGCTAACCCTCACAGGCAGAGGCAGCAGAGAGCCATGAACACGGATTACACTCCCTGATCCCTAAGGTCCAGTCCAGCTCCAAAGAGCCCACGGCTTCTGCATTTGACTGAAAATTACAGCATATTCAGGGGGTTCTCCACAGCCAGTCTTATGAATACAATGCCAGTTTAAGGGGAAGGACCCAGCCCTCATGCCTGTCCACCATGAAGCACATTCCTGATGTTCACATAAACTTTTCAGTGAACATTATCGTCTACTGCTCGCTCAGAGACTAGAGCTGGTATTCAAAYGGAGACCCAACCACTTAACCCTTCATACTACTTCCAGACCTCTGGAAGCATCAAAAATGCAAACTAACAACACATGGAATCCTTCAGAGATGTTCATATACACCATGCTGGGTGTGCAGGTAGGAGGCATGTTCTTGTGTCCACAATGCCTATCTTACAGGGCCAAAGCCACTAGGTCCTTAATTGCAGAGTCATTAGGAGCCTCACATGTGCCGTAAGATCAGAGGAAGGAGCCATACTAGTGAACTAGCAAATAAGGAGACAATGACCTTGAAGCAGGAGAAGGAAGATGACTGGTGTCCACCAGCTCCTGGGTAATGGCTCTACCAGAGCTGAGAACCATAGGCAGCACAAGAACGAGGCTGAGGAATAGTTTTGGGGCCAGATCTGCATCCAACGTGCTTATACTCATGAAGTAAGTGTCTATTCCCAAAGACTTAGCCTACTTTTGCCTGTTTCCTCATCTGTATAATGGGGCAATATCAGTATGTACTTCACGAAGGGTGAGATGCAAAGAGCTAGAAAAGTGCCTGGCACAAGGTAAGGATAGTGAAACTTGGGAATAATGTGAAGATATTATTTTCTCTCTAAGGGTGTCGCATGACTCTCACAAAAAAGTACAAGTCAAAGTGCACATGAGAATTTAAGGTGGACAGCAGAGCCCTTTGGTGCTCTGACTCCAGTCAGGGTTTGCACTACAAGTACTGCGCATGCGGTGTGCTGGGAACGTGACCAAGAGCGACTGATGGTTAGATAGTATAGAACAAGGCCCCTGTGGCTATTTCCCATTTCTTACACACGGAACCTTCCTCTAAAGTTTTTTTGCTATATACAATTGCAAACTCAAGATTATTTTCCCCTTTACCTTTTCTCTACATTCCTAAGAGAAAGGTAGAACAATCTATTATCTTCCACTGAAACTGGAAAGCACTGAGAATCAGAGAGACTTGCCCCATGAACATAAAAATGCTCTGACTTCTTAAACAGCAACATGGATAGCAAATGAGGTAAGAGAGGGAAAAGGCATACATGCAAAACCAGCCCTCACCCAAAACTCCCGGGCTCTCCTGCCCTCATCCAGACATCTTGCTGGATTCTCCACCCTCATCCTTCATCCCTGTCTCTTGCTGGGACTCTCACATCTTCATCTCTGTCTTGTGCCCAGGGCAACCTTGCAAGCTTGCCTCTAGCGTCCCCATGTCAGCCTGCCTAGGCTGTGAGGTTACTGCTGCCTGCTCAGGTTCAGGCCTCATAGCTGATCACTGTCTCCTACTAAACTGCGACAGCCAGTTGGTCACTCAGCTCTACAGTTCCTCCATCATTTTCCTGGCTCATTTGCTAGCCTTAGGCTCTGATCCTTACTAGTGCCCCCGCCTAGTGACTCTCCAGTCTCATCCGTCCTCCCCTTTCAGAACAATGTCCACATTCCTCCAGTCCCACTGGGCTTGCTCAGACCTTCCTGGTAGAGCTGAGGCCTAGGATACTTATGTTGACAATTTTTAAACCAATGGCTTTTGCATACCCTTCCCAAGCTGACTCAGAAGGCTGCCCATTTACCTGTGGGTAGAAAGATCCACGTTATCCATCCATCTGCCCTTGCTAAAGAACACTGCGCCAGAGCCTGGTGCAGGTCTAACAGAAATTACTAACAGTCATATTTTGCTGCAGTGTCATGTAAGGAGGCTAAAGTCTTAAGAACTTAAGATTCAAAAAAGAACAAATGTCTCAAGTAGCTAAATTAAAGAGTGATTTTGCAGCCACTGAGGAAGAACTTTTCAGACATCCAAATACGCTGTACTAGGTAGGATCCCCCAGTGTACCCAGCACCAGATCACAGACTTCTTTATGTTTTTCACAGAATCAAATTCCACAAAAGGAGCATATCAATCAGAGCAGTTTCTGGGGACAAAGGTCCAGAATTTAGGTACTGGGTTAGCATTAGAGAGGGCATGGCCTGACGCAGACGTAGGCATGCAGAGATAATGAAGACCTCCACTCTGCCCATTTGGACCCAGTTTCTTTCTCAGAGCTCAAGCTTAATTCCTAGGAACACTGTAAACCCACCAAGAGGAAAAACGTATTCCAGTTGCTAATGTATTTATAACATGCCTCTGGGGGTTGGGGGAACTAGGAGAAAAAATAATCATTCAACTTAATTGGCATTGACTGACCAAGCCTGGAAGATAGGCATAACAACGGCTTTACTATTCTATGATTAATATCAAATATATGGCTTGCACTCACAGAACATTGTAAACTGGGTATAGTTTCATCTTGATCCTGATTAGTGATCTTAGATGTTGTTACTGCACATGAGGAGATTCATTATCCCTGTTCACACACAGGAAGCCAAGGCTCAAGAAGGCACAGTGCTGTTTGATGCACTCAGCTTCTAAGTCTCAGAACTGGATTCAAATGGAGCTGATGTGGCTGCACAGCCTTTGCCCCTACTTTGCTGGGACTGCCTATCATGCTGCACCAGCCCAAACAAATAAAATTCAAGTGTGCTCACAGTGCCTCCATCACCCTTGCCTTCTCTTGAGATGCATCAAGGGTGCCTGGGATGGGGTGTGTACTGTTATTATTTTACTAATATCAACTTTATCATCTAAGCATAAAAACATAAAGAGATGACGGCTTTGGGCCAGACAGATGCACTCACAAATATTTACATATGAAAGTCGCCAGCTCTGTCAAAGAGATCACTAATTACTACACACAAATGTGCTTACACACACACACACACACACACACACACACACACAAGCTGAGATGAATTTCACAAATACTAATGAAGAAATAAAGAGAATAATTCTTTTGTAAAAAGGAGAATTCTTGGTACATACTGTAACCAGAAATTTGTAAGTAATTTACATGTCTTTCCTAAATTTGAAAGTGTTATTGTCCCACCACCACCACTTGGGGGGGGAGTGTACTCCCAACAATAAGAAACAACATTTTCAATATTGGATGTTTTACTTGCAAAGAGTACTGTGTCATTAGGCTAATAATGGTGGTAATGTCTCCAGTGTACCTTCAATCATCAGTGAAGACGGGCTTCAAGAATATTCATTAAGTAGATAATAAAGCATGCTCCGATTCAAAAGAAAATATTTCATAAGTTTTCCAAAGAAAACAGTTCTGTTTGTCAGAAACAAAACAAAACAACCCCCCCCCCAAATCAATTCACTGTCAGAACAAAATTATCAGCAAATACAGGAAGTCATGATGTTTAACGAGTACCATAAAACCAGTTTATATCCACATGGGCATACATTCACAACCCCCATATTAGGCAAGTAGAAGCTGCTTGAGTTTTAAGGAATYGCTGAGGTTTTCTATCAGATGCAGAGGGAGGGCATGCGAAAGAGGTTGGCTGCCTGGGTACTAGATCCACTTGAAATTTCCTTTGCATAAGATAATCATCTTTGTCCCAAGGCTCATCTACATAGCACTGTCCCTCTTGTTCTGTGTCCCGTTCATGACTGCAAAGGCATCAAATGTAGTTGGCCTAACAGGCAAGTGAGGGGCTAAAGGTGCCACTTTTCTTGGGGGAATAATGACTTGAGACTATCATGAGACAAATATTTTAAAGCTGCATCCCAGGGCCTAACAACTTTCCTTAAGAGAGCATTTCTTTCAAATTAAAAACAGTAGCTTTATTAATGCATGAGCCATTTCAAATTTGAAACACAACTCTAAGCCATACTTCATGGAATGGAAAGCCGTAATTGTAATGCAAAATGAGACCAACTGAAATCAATATAAGAAATGTGAAGTAAGTAAATACTTTTTTCCTGGGGGTAGTATAAAACGTATGAAATTACAGTAGTAAGAAGTTATTAATTCAAAATTATAAAGTGGAATTGAGGACTTCAAAATATTTTTAGCTTTCTTTTTTCAAAGAATTCTTAGAGTAAAGAAAACCACAGTATGCTCCGGGAAAGCTTACCTTTTAGAAAAACAGCTTCATCTGCACAGCTGCTTGACCAGTGCTGTACTCCGAGAACACAGTACTCTGCCTGGCCTGATGAAAGGTATGTTTTCAGACTTCCAGGTATTCACTACTGGCTTCTACACAACCATTTGTTACTTAATGGCTAACTCAATTTAATTATTAAACCAGAACAAGGTAAGAAGAGGAATCGGGTCAAGTTACCCATATAATAGAATGTTCTGGGAAACAGATTTATGAAAATTTCCAGTCACCAACCAAAGCATTACAAGTGGCAGAACATCACCTTCCAGTCAGTGGAGCTAACTAGTAAGAAGGCACTCCCAAAGAATAAAGCAATGTTCTTTCAGTACTGGACAACAGCTCTTCTAATGTATGTGCTCTTTTTTGGGGGGGTCAAATACCCTGAGTGCTCTTTAAGACCATTCCTTGTGCCTTCCTGCCTCTGTTTTGGATGGGCTATCCCTTCCCAGTGGGGTCCCCAGCTTGGGGTAGAGACAGGGCAGTGTGTGAGAGTGCGGCCAAGCACCATCTTCATGTGTGCTGTATCTGGGAGCCCACTTTTGGTGAGACTCTAAATGACTTTATAACTTTATATTATAAAAATAATTGTTTATTTGGTTGCCTTAAAATTGTATGGCCTTATTTTCTGCTTATGGTAGACAGTTTACGAACTATGCAGAGTTAGACAGTAAAATCAAGCCGCACCGCCAGCACTCTGAAATACACTATACACTGTTCTGTGTATATCTACATCCTCCACACGAATGAGGTCATATGCTATAGCCTACTTATTTCAGTTGGCACAAAACTTCTTAAAACTTCTATTAGCGACATAACATCCATCTGTTACACTGATCACAATGGAGTCATGACTCCATAGCTAGACAACCAGGTATCTAATCAGCAAGACAAATCCTGCTATAACGAGCACCAATTTGCTACCCCCCATTCTTGTATTCCAAACCGTTGATTTTTGAAATTCATTAGGATAAAGATTGAAGAGCAAATTTAGAGAGTAGAGTGTGAAAACATTTTTGAATAATGAAAACTTTTGCCAGCCTGTCTCCTGTTTCACTAGCCTCCTAGGCACAGGCACCCTCTGAGCAACCATGGGAGGGGGTTCTTTCTCTGCACAGGACCCACGCATTGTCAAACAGCAGGCCATGTGATTTCCCCTAACAAGATTAACCCTAACTCCTTTCACCTCCAATTAGTGAGCATTGTCTCACTCACTCAGAACAAAGTGAAGATGGCAGTTTCCTCACCTTAGCTGCTGGCAGTCTGCCCTCTTATGCTTTTCCCCCCTTGAGGTGATGTGCACATCACATTATGTCATGGGACACTGGAGGAAGGGCAAACCTAGCCCATTCCTCTGAGCTGTGCGCTGTTGTGCAAGCTGCTTCTCTTAGCATAATACTGCAAATTAAAATCCTCAAACACAGTGAGCGTACACTGTTTCACACAGAGATAACATTCATTTTACACATTGAAACACATAGCCTAGTTTTTAATTCTCAGTTCGRGCCCCATAAAACTAAATGCCACAGCTGGAAATTCTGATCCAAAATTATGACTTCACAGAAAACCAGATGCCAAAGTAAAGATAAGGTTTCCTTGAGAAGTGTAGTTTTAAAAGGCAATCAAAAATCTGTGTTAGATTTTCTGCAGCAAAACAAAGACATCCAGGATATTACTCAGCACCAGAGTCCGCACATTTGCAGAAAGGGAAGCTGCCATCTGCAGCCAGATTTCTTATCATAGCACCATATACTTCATCTGGTACACACCAAAAGCCCTCGTGATATGAAATACCCCATACCATCTATCTATCAGATGCCTCTAAAGCACCATAGGGGAGAGAGAAGAGATGCCAACATCACTAACTGTGTGAATACCATATTAGTATAAACTGATGTTTTAACATCAAAGATACCTAAATGTTGTCAGAAGAGAGCACTTGCAAAGAATTTTGTTACTTAAAAGCAATAAAGGCTAACTGAAGCAACATTAAGACAGTTAGTGAATGGAAGTTACCACATCAATAAAAGAATTGCAGTAAAGAGTACTTTTCTCCATCTAAGAGACACCCAGCAGCAGGTTAAAGCTGAGGAAGGAGTGGCCCTAATGGCCGACCAACCATACTTGCACAATTCAGGGACTTCCCCTTTCCCCCCTATTCAACAAAATGAATGGAAAATGTATTGTTATCTGACAGATTTTTTWAAAAATGCCAGTTTGGGCTCATAATTCCATGAACCATTGTCTTCTTTTCCTGTCTATAAGCCATGCAACCTGAAAATGGAACAGGTCCTGAACACTGACTCGCCATCAGCTTATGCAGTCATCAGCTTGTGCATAGCCACTTAGAAAGACAAAGGGGGCCCTTCCCAGACCTTGACAGGTCCTTTCAGTGAAACCTGCATGCTTTTTTTTTCTAATCCATATGTCAATAATAACCACAGAGGAAACAACACAGAGCACTGAAAGACTGTTGGTCACCACTGGAACACTTTAAATCTCACATTCACCAGCATGCATGGGGCCCTAGTTTTGATCCCAACACTGACCAAATAAATGGACTGTCAGACTTTCATTTCAACTCACATGTTCATCTTTGCTCGACAGACCCTCCCAACAGCATGGCCAGTGCAAAATCAGGTGCAAACACAGATGGGATGAGGCAGAAGTTTGGGTTCACCAGGGAAAAGCAAGGCTGGAATTGGTAAGGGCTGTCAAAGCTGGACTTGACACACAGCAGAGGCGACCAAGTGCATCGTTAAAGACAGGTGAGCAAGTTGCACTATAGTAAGTTTTAAAGCATTCTGGAAATTATATCCTTTGCAAGTGAGAGAGGTTACCTAGTTGTTCAAAATTCTTTTGGGAAATATATGAACAAAAATATCTAAAGTCTGGCTTACAGTGAGCCAAAGAGAAAAACACTAATAGATATTTACAAATAAATGAAATCCTCTGAAGCAAAACCACAGGTAAAAGAACACAAAATGGAGGCTTCAAACCTAGTTTGGGGAAGGGGACAGAGTTGGTAGTGCTGATGCGAARCACAAGAGGTCAGGATCACAGCTACCTCTTCCTGTACACTCAGGACACAGACCAAATGCATGTGTCTGATTCTTGAGCTAAAACATAAAGTTAAGATGAAGATGGCCCAGCAAAGACAGCTGGTTAGGGAAGATGGGTCAACAGGGAGAACAGGAAACTAGGAGGCAGAAGAGGAAGGATCTAAAAGTCAGCCAGCAACACACCAGTTCTCTAATCTCCACAGACTGCTAACCCTTCTGAGGTAGTAAGATGAAAGAAATATTGCAACCAGAAAATGACCTAATCTCTTTTTCTAATTTTCCAGCATACTGCCTGTGAGGAAGAAAAAAAATCTATTGCTACATGATAAAAGAAGGAGTCCATCCTTCTTTAATGATTGGATGAGTCATTAAACACTGAGTTTCTCCTTTTTTTGTACCAGACACCCCACTTATGCATTCAGTCAACAGATGAACCCTGAAGGTGATCAACAAGTATCTTTAAGAGCCAAGAAGGCAAGCACATTCTGAGACTATGGAAGTATTTCATATCATATATATGACAAGGTGCCTATATCCAGAATACATGAAAGATTTTCACTCAAGCCAAGAATAACAGTTTGATTTAAAAGTGAGCAAAAGCCTGGAACAGAATGCTTACAAAGACGGCAAAGAGGTGTATGAAAGGTGTCAGCATCACTGGAACTGTGGACGTGCTATCAGCATATATGGCACCAACTTCCCAACAGGCCACTGACACAGAGCCATGGGGAGCCTGGCAGGACAGTACTGCCTGATATGCTCAATGCCAAACACACACACACACACACACACACACACACACACACACACACACACACAGAGAGAGAGAGAGAGAGAGAGAGA
>BDUI01002537.1:49111-62133 GCA_002335545.1 Apodemus speciosus | reverse complement strand
AGACAGACAGACAGACAAAAAGAACTGACAATAATAGCAAGTGTCAATGAGATGTTTGACAAACATAATTTAAATTCATTGCTGGTGGGAATAAAGAATGAGACAGTTGTATTGAAAAGCAAGCCAAATTAAAGTGTATCTTGAGATTAATTTTACATAGTACACAATTTACTTGTTTTAAAGTACTTATTTTAATGTTTTTACCATATTTACAAATTATGCAAGCATTGTTCTTATCCATTGCCTTTGCATTACTCCTAAAGCCCCATGATCAGTTACTCCACACCTTTCTCTAACTTCTGATTTCCAATGTATTTCCCTAGACAGTCCATATAGATGGATTCTTATGCTGTGGGGTCCTTAGTTACTGACATCTAGGACTTGCCATGTTTTCAAGGTACACCCAGGATGTAGCAGTTATCAATTCTTCATTTCCTTCTACTGCTCCATAATTAATGTATGCATGTATGTATGTATGTATGTATGTATGTATGTATGTATATATGCAGGCATGTATGTATGTATTGTGTATCTTTGTATCTTTACAAAATCCTCCAAGTCTAGTTTAACCAGAGCAATATGAGAGGGAATGGGGAAGAAAAACTGAGAGAGAACTCCCATCACAGTCTAAAAACCAAAGTTCAATCAAACAGTCAGTGCTAATGGACCCTGGATATATTATCACCATAAATAATGTGGCTTTGGATATTTGTTTATAGGCAGTTTCTTAGAAAGTTAACAAACACCATATGAACTAACAATGCCATTCCTAAGTATTACCCTAGAAAAATGAAAACTTTATGCTGATACAAACACCTACACACAAATATTTATGGTAGCTCAATTCAAAATTGCCAAAAAGCAGATGTGGCCTACTCCATAGGTGACAGGTAACTATAGTGCTCCACATAACAAGCGTCTGCTGTGTGATAAGGCAGGAAGGAAGCAGCCATGGGTTCATCCCTGAGTCACTCCTAAGAGCACACTCCTTTAGTCAGACTCAACAGAATAGTTTCAAAAGGTCACAACTGCAATCACACACAATTCTTGAGGAAACAAAATGACAGCAATGAAGAAATCGGGTACTAACATTCTGCATGAGCAGAGGCATAGAGGAACACATGCCCGGCAAGCTAGGGGAACTGAGGTAGAGCCTGGAAGAAGAGCTGAGTTACACTTAGAACACCATGGTCATGAGGACCTCTGAGAACAAGGGCAGGTCTGAAGCAGAGCTCAGAATTAGCCACATGCATATCTCTATGCAGACACCTGGTTAAAGCATTCCAAGCTGGAGGGACAACCAGTGCATGTTCCCTGAGTCAGACATGTACCTAGTGTATGTGACAGATAACAAGCACTTACTGTTTTCCAGACATCCAGATATATTATAGATAGCTACAGATGCCTCTAATCAGAGGAGTTTGAGCAGAAATTACAAACCAGAGTTTCTGGGCTAGAGACAATATCTAGATCTCCAGAGGTGGAGGAAATCACTGTTCATTGTTCCAACAAGGGATGAGTAGTAAATACCAAATGTGTGCCAAGGGGGCGAAGGCTTCTCACGCATCCTCACAAAATCCTGTAGTTTAAGTCTAGATTACTGGGAACAATGAGGGAATTCCAGAAGGGGTGAAAAAACAAAGAGATAACCACAGGCCGTGGTTTAAAAATAAAAACTGTTAGAAACAGATCTAAGAGAGTCCTCAAGCTTTTCTAGAAAATGCGGTGATGTGGGGATAGCTCTACATCTAAGTGGGGAGCAGCAGCCCCTTGCTCCTGCTCCCGTCCTCCACCAGTCACTTACAAGCTTTCATTTTACCAAGTCTACTAGGGAAACCCTCTTTGTGTCTGAAGGGGAGCTGGCAGGTGAATCATGAGCACTGTGTGCTCTGAAGAGTCTCAAGGAGGCCCACTGTCTGCCAGCCCACACTTAGCAGACCCTGAAAGCTATTTCTGTTGTTGCTGTTTCATGTAGTACAACATTTGGGTTTTTTTAAATGACAATTGTTCTTTAAATGGTGACTGTCTCCTTCCTATGTAGTTGAATGTCACTCTCAGAGAAAATCTGGTGGTGAGTGGCATAACTCTGAAGCAGTGTTAGTGACAAGTTATGAACAGGCATCACTCTAGTGCTTCTGATTTTGATGTCCAGGTACTTAAGACAGCCTGCAAGTCTGACCCAGAGAGAAAAGGAACCCACCTTTCCAAAGCAGTAGCTATATGCTGGAAGATCAGATGTATGAGATTAGAGTGTGTACCACTCACTAAGCAACACTTACAACTAGTTTATGTATATCCCTAGATTAGCTACATCCCCGAACAGACATTAAGTGTAATTAGCTTCTGAAAAGAGAAGGGAAGATGATTAGTACACACCATGAATATCACAAACGAAGGGTGACTTCATATTCAGGTTTATCAACCTCATTTCTGCTAAAATTTGGAGTTTCATCATAATTTGCCTGGGGTCAGGAGGAGGTAGTGTTTATGGGAGAAACTAACATAGCAGAATATATTTAACAGCATCCCTGCTMCCTACAAGATCCACTATCAGCCCTTAAAGCATGCAGAGACATGTCCAAACACTGGCAAAAGCTCTGTGGAGGCAGCATTTCCCCAGTTAGCACCCCTGGCTTACATGATCTAACCACAGAAAAGATGCCGATTCACCCAGGCCTCTGAGGCAACTGCAGCCAAACACTAAAATCTCCTCCAGAACTGCTGACTCCCAGTCAGTGTTTTCTCTGCATTTCAGCGTCAGTCTTTCACTGTAGCGCTGCAGTAAGACTCATCCTCTAGAACCTAAGCTGTGTGTAAGACCCAGACTTCCACACAAAGAAGTACTCTTTCCTAATTCCATAGAAAAGAGATCCTAAGAAGGTTTCAAAAACAACCTGATTCTAGTCTGGTCCTAACCTTGGGTCTGTGACCTGATAGGCACACAAGTCACTTGGGAACAGAGCAGATCTGCAGTAGGCTCCTGGCTAAGGTCAAAGGTAGAGTGAGCTTCCAATAGGAGGGTGGCCCTGTGGTTAACAGAGGGTTCTTTGACAGCAAGGAAACACAAGTACCCACCACATACATCTCCTTTTTGCTTACTGACTAACAAGCACCACATTCAGCAAGCAGCCTGCACTCTAGCAGCTCACCACACTGGAACGGCTTTCCACATCTGAGACAAGCTTACAGGTGGAGTCCTCCAAGGCGCATTCGAGACCACTGGAAAACTACCATTAACTTTGGGACACTGGACCAGCAGGGCACATTGCAGCTACATTCTCAGGGCTTCTCAACAAGACTCTACATTTCTAGATGACATGTTAGGTACCTGAAGATAAAACTTGGTGAATATTGTTCACAGTCAGACACGACAAAAGGCTGACATTTGSTGTGCTCTGTGGGCTCCTAACGAAATACACTAAACATGTGATACTGCCTCAGTTAACACAAGGCCGTCACTGAACATCCATGGCCCAATTTGTGGGCTAAAAGAAAACCAAATGTTTGCCTTGAAACTTTCCAACTTGGTTCAAGAATAAAATTCAAGAATATGA
Source organism: Apodemus speciosus (assembly GCA_002335545.1). Classification (NCBI taxonomy): domain Eukaryota; kingdom Metazoa; phylum Chordata; class Mammalia; order Rodentia; family Muridae; genus Apodemus; species Apodemus speciosus. The sequence goes on along the minus strand of BDUI01002537.1, from coordinate 58,579 downwards.
TAATATACATATCAAATGGACATGACAATTCAGAATGCTAAGAGAAGAACAGTTAAAAACAAAAGTCTCAAGACTCCCCAAGGCTAAGAGTAGCTGAGAGCCAGGATATCCAGAACACTCACCAACAAACCTGGGAACTAAATTCTGTAGATTAGAGCACGGTGCAGGCTACTGTCAGCTTTGCCCCAGACAGGCCTGAGTCTCTAATTTTCTTTTTTCTTTTTTTAAAATTTTCTATATTCTTTGTTTACATTCCAAATGCTTTCCCCTTTCTTGGTTCCCCCCTCCCCATATGTCCCATAAGCCCTCTTCCCTCCGCCCATTCCCCAATCACCCCCTCCCATTTCTCTGTCCTGGTACTCCTCTACAATGCTGGATCAAGCCTTTCCAGGACCAAGGCCCTTTCCTTCCTTCTTCTTGGGAATTATTTGATATGCTAATTGTGTCTTGAGTATTCGGAGCTTCTGGGATAATATCCACTTATCAGTGACTGCATTCCATGTGTGTTCTTTTGTGATTGGATTACTTCACTTAGGATGATATTTTCCAGATCCAAGAATTTCATGAATTCATTGTTTTTAATTGCTGAGTAGTATTCCATTGTGTAAATATACCACATTTTCTGTATCCATTCCTCCATTGAGGGACATCTGGGTTCTTTCCGGCTTCTGGCTATTATAAATAAGGCTGCTATGAACATAGTGGAGCATGTGTCTTTGTTGCATGCCGGGGAATCCTCTGGGTATATGCCCAGGAGTGGTATAGCAGGGTCCTCTGGAAGTGTCATGCCCAGTTTTCTGAGGAACCACCAGACTGATTTCCAAAGTGGTTATACCATCTTGCCATCCCACCAGCAGTGGAGGAGTGTTCCTCTTTCTCCACATCCTTGCCAACACCTGTTGTCTCTTGAGTTTTTAATCTTAGCCATTCTGACTGGTGTGAGGTGAAATCTCAGGGTTGTTTTGATTTGCATTTCCCTGATGACTAATGATGTTGGACATTTCTTAAGGTGCTTCTCAGCCATCCGAATTTCTTCAGGTGAAAATTCTTTGTTTAGCTCTGTACCTCATTTTTAATAGGGTTATTTGGTTCTCTGGGGTCTTACTTCTTGAGTTCTTTGTATATATTGGAAATTAGCCCTCTGTCGGATGTAGGGTTGGTGAAGATCTTTTCCCAATTTGTTGGTTGCTGTTTTGTCCTTTTGACAGTGTCCTTTGCCTTTAGAAACGTTGTCTAATTTTCAATAGAACCCCTTATCACAGAAACAGCTCTTCTTCCTCTAGTCAGAGGATAGTCAAGCTCAGAGCACAAAGCGGGTGGTTTGAGGGCATGAAGCCAACTGCTGAAGACCTCAACTTTCCTTGTTATCTCCAGACCCACCTCCCTCACCTCYACCTCTCTTGGGTCTAATGATTATGGTCCTTTCTACTTCTGGGTCTAAAGGTGTATTAGTTAGTTTTAGGGGCCACACACACCAGTATGCTGATCAGAGAAAAGTAGTATTTTTAGTACTTAAGTGGATTATTTAAATGTGACATATTGTAATGTCTCTAAACTCCAAAGTTGGTCCAAAAAAAATTACATTCTACATTTTAAATTGATACCAAACAGAAAAGAATGGGGAGAGCCAGTGGTCTGAGACGTATCTGGAGAACTGTGGACTAAACATCACTGCCTATATATGAACATGCTTTCATTCCCTTTCAACCTGAGAGTAAGAGTGTCAGGACACTGTGGACCAAGGGTGAGGGAGACTGTGCAAGGAGGGAGCTGTGGGGTAGTCCTAAAGGAGACATCACCACTCATCTCACACTTCAAAATCACAAAGGCCAGGACTCCTCCATTATGACAGCACCACATTTAGCAGCATCTTTCAAGTAGTAAGTTCTCAATTCTATTAGGTGATTATCCCTGTAAAGTTTCCATAGGAATCATGAAGACTTACAGATGTGCAAACCAGAGAATGGTTTTTCAATTTTCTCACTGCAGGTGGGGTAAGAGGTTGCATAAAACCTGCCATTAGCCATCAGAGAGTCAGAAAAGCAAGGAAGCTTCAAGGAGAAACAGACTCCACAGATAAAACCCATTGTATGACTATCACTTAAAAATTAAGAGTGTATAAAAAATAAAGCTACAGAGAAAGAGTGTGTACTTAAGTGTCATTCAGATATAACTTCTATTAACTTTAAGATTCGTTCACTTTGACCTTTCAATACTAAGAATTCAACGGAAGATCCATTTTTTCCTTACTCCGTCTACAAGAGCAGAGTACCTACACGAGGCTGGGATCCAATGGGAGAGCATACCCCACACAGCCTTGATCTGAAAGCACTTACACTYGAGTGGGAGCTGTGTGAGTACGGTTAATCAGCTAACATGAAACCCACACAATCACAAAAGTTCCCACATTGGGCAATGAGTAGGAGCTAGAAAGGAGCTGCCCCAGTAAAAAGATGGGCAGAGAAACCGCTCTCTAAGAAACAGGGATAGATGGCAGGAGATCCAAAGTGTCTCCAGTTCCTACAGGGAAGCCTACAGCAATACTGTGCCAACAAAGGAGACAGAGGAAGCCCAGTGCCATATGTTCTTAGCATAGAGCTCGCCCTACTCTGCAGAGAGGGTGTACATGACCTGTTGTAAGTTTCATTTTTTTCAGATGACTCCCAGAAAGGGCATCTATACGACCAAGTAAATTAGTCTATCCCTCGTGTCAGCCTTAAGCCTTCCAAACGAGGAAGCCATCTAAAGGAACACAGCTACCTAAACATCATAAACTAAAAATGACCCTAAAGTTTCTAGAAAAACTCTTGGATGGTATGCAATGATACTTCACCAAAACATGTTTCCAACAGGACTAGCGTCTAACTACCATCACTAAACACCATCAACAACAAAAAGGCTATCCCACTGTAAAGTTATGGTAATCTTTTGTGTTGCATTTGGAAAACAAAAAACAAAAATACTTGAACTAACAAGGCTCTTGGACAAAATGTAACAATCTGATTCATCAGAGCATAAACTGACTTATTTAAGGGTTGGAAATGCATCTTATAACAAAGTCAGCAAAAGCAATAAAAATGAATATACGCTGAACCTGAACCACTGATAGAACAGGGAAAGACAGATTTCTTCTGGCCATCTCCGTGTATTTTTTAAAATGGTAAATGAGCAAAGCAACTTAAAATTATCAAGAGTTTTTTATGCTTAAGGAAAAATAATTTATTTTTCTTTACCATATAACAAAGAGTTACAGTCAGCAGCCACACATTTAAAGGGCTATTTTAAAAAATGCTACTCACTGGCAAAATCCCTCCCCCAGMCCAGTGCAGCCTTTTCTCTAGCGCAAATTATTGATTTGCAGGCAACAGTGACTACTCACAAAACTAAACCTCTCCTTACAGTCTAAGCCACAGCAGATACAAAAGCTTTTGTGATGAGAGAAGGCGGTGTCTGAGATCAAGAGGCTGAAATACCAAGTAGCAAAAAACGAATCCTCTAAGAACTATCAAACCAAACAAAAAATAAAATTAGATATAAATTCACGTTTTAGACTGTGGTCAATTGAGGTCTAGACAAAACCCTATGTTTGTTCACTGCCTAGTCTCCAGTCTGCTCCAAGTTTGAAAAGGTAATTGAACACAGTCTATAATTACTGGATTAGACACAGATGGGCTCTGTACATTTCAGGGGGAAAAAAGCACTGTTTTGATTCATTTTATGATTGCCTGTAAGGTCAGACTTTTCAGAATGTACTTTCATCTGTTAAATGGTTTCTCAAGCTCCCTAGGGAAGATCTTCAGTAACTGTGCTGTTTTAAGCAATTTGGGCCCATCAGATCCTGTCTTTGAATGTAACTAGCTGCCCATTTTCTAGTATTAGAAACCTGCATGTAGGTTAATTGCTACATCTCTTACATATTTTCTGAAGTTGCAGTTTTGGGGGGAAATGCAAAGACCCTGCCTCTCTTCTAGCAGAAATTGCCTTACGATGAAGACTTTCACATACAAATGTTACTGTTTGATAAATGAGTCGTTATCACTCGAAGTCCATGAAAAATACTTCCTAAAGGACTCAAGTGAAAAACAGAAAAAGCAAACATTCTTCTGGACACAAGTCCTTAGCAACAGTGATGTGGTTATCTTCCAGATGGGTAACTTATAAAGCAAAGCATATTCTTGACTAAACCCTTTCATATGGTTTTTTAACAATTGCAAATGACCAGGAATTTTGTCTGTGCTAAAACAAAACAAGTAAAACTACTTCCTAACCTAAAAAGGAAGCCCTCCCCTCACAAACACGGCACTCTTTATCCAGCAGRACAACCATGACGTCACCACACAGCACCACATAAATCCCCAGAGCACACCCCCTAATGCCTGGCTCCAGATCCCTGTAGAACTCTGCACGGACTCCCAGCCCTGGCTCAAGTGCCACTGCCTTTGCCTGCTGTGCTGGATACACAGGCAGACACTCCTCAGTCTAACATTTGGACAAGGGGCCCCAACCCTGTCAGACAACCCTGGGGAAAACAGCTCGAGATCGAGGGCTGCCTTGGAGCCCGTCTGTGCATTCCCTGTAGTTTTCCCACCATATCATGACATTAGGAACATCCTTTTTTTTCAATCTCCATTCCAATTATAGCTTCATTTTCTATTCCCTAAACTCACTTTTGTCGTCATACTGATAAGAGTAGAAATGCCCTAACTCCAGAAAAGTGAAAACAGGAAGTACAGAACGTGGAATCGTCTCAAGGTTTCCATTTTCCAAAGCTGCTTTTGTGCGTGTTCAGCTTTTACAACAAAAGGGATTTTATGGTCACAGAATAAATCCTAAGTTGCTATTCTTGAAATCACATGCATGTAAGAAGTTTTTCAGCTGAAAAACAGATTGTTTTCACAGTCACAGTTGGCACTTTCACGAACACTCCAGGTAAGACATGCAAACGTGATTAATAGTCACCTCTTCTTGTCACAAAATCAGACGGTTTCTAAGGCACAAAGATAATGGTGTGTTTTAACAGCACTGATTTGAACAGAGGCACATTTTACAGAAGCAACTGTTTCTGTCACTACAAATGGTTGGTTAGTCTTGCCTCTAAAAGAAGTCATTGCAAACATGATCTTGTACAGATATAGAAAGTAGCTCTAAAATTAAGCCTACTGTAAGTTATAGGACCCAGGAAGTGTCTCTAAAATTAAATCTACCATAAGTTATATCTTCACGGAAAATGAACAACTACCCCGATTTCCCACTTCGCATGTATACAGATTTTCTTATCCCGATTTGCTCAGCTTACGACTGACCTGTACTGAATGACTAGAAGCAGAGTAGCATGTAAGTGCTGTAGAAAATCATTCCCAATTCCCGCCCTTGCTCTCTGTGAGGCTCATGCTCAAACCAAGATAGGATCAGAATAAGGCATTTGTACAAAACCATGACAGAACTTTGGCCTTGTGATTGTGCTGTTTTATGTTTTCTTCATGTGCTGCACATAAACTGAACATAGCAAGCCAACTGGCATGGAGAAACTGCCAAGGGAACAGAGCTTCTTTAGGTCAGTCTACATGTAAATTTTAATACAAGCTTCACAAGACTGGCCATCAAAAATCATGTCTGAATACAGATTACGAGCACATAGCTTCCTTATATGAGTGCTAAGGACTTGTAAAAAAAATGTTTTTAATTCCTTTCTAACTTCTGCTTTCCCCCTTTCCTTAACTTCATCCAAAGTCTCAGAATGCAGATCTTTATGCTCTATCGACGCCTAGTTTAGAACTGAGCAGCGAGGGCTCACAGCCTCTGGCCTCAGCCGCACGCACTCTATTTGCTAACTCTCCTGCCCCAGATAAACGGGCTAAGCCCTGAAGCTTGGAGAGATGTCGTGTCTTTCTCAGAAAAGACCTTTCCCTTTTTAAACAATTTACATGAGTTTTATGGTTCTTTTAGAAGAGAATTACAGTAAGTGGCACTCCGAGTGGGCTGTGTGAACCCACAAACCACTCCTCATAAAAACTGCTATAATTTTCCAGGACAGGGACAATAAAATATCCTACATCAGCCAAAGCTTAATCACACTGTGACCACAGTAACAAACACATCATTTTCATGAAAATTAAGTAAGATAAACCTGACAAAAAGATGACAAAAGCAAGTCCCAGACAGAGCTCCTCAACCTTCTTAGCACACATGCATATTCAGGCTGTCCCTCCTGCCTAAGTGGCTTACAATACAGGTGCAAATCTAGTGCCCAGGCCCTCGGAGGTATGGCACCTAAGCCCAAGCATGACAAGTGACGAAGCTGGGCCCTAAAGAGCATTTTTAACTAAGATAACCTGGCGACTATTATTAACATCTTTCTTTCCAATCAAACTTATGAAGGGTTCTAATGAAAATTCAAGAGACGCAGTTTCCATTTCAGACCACTGGAGACCAATAAACACCTTTCCAAGTTGTAACTGAGAGGGGAAGAGACCCAAGAACTCACATCCTGGGGAAGGAACATTGTATTCCTTCTTCTTTAACATACTGACTTTACTATCTGAAAAACAGCTAAGAAAAGRCAAACACTATATGAAGAAAAGTGAGGACCAAATGAGGTGTTTGAGGGATGGCAGTGTGTGAATCTCACAGTACAAGCACGCTGTCATCACCTGCTCCAACAAACTCCTTGCTTTCCCCTGCCCTTATTAAATTTGAAAACAGAAAAACCATCTCTTAAAGTTGTGCTTCTCTGTGGAGTGGAAGACACCACAAACTACAGACACAGAAAATACAGCCTGCCTAATACAATTCCCTTACTGATCACAGCAGCTTGTTGCTCAGTCAAGCGTAATACTAAAATTAGGATCTGTGAGCTAGCCAAAATATCTATAAGTGAATATCATTTACAGAGTTATCTTATGATGCAGTAAGAATAGCAAAGTGAAACAGAATTTTCTACTTAAATCTGTTAATAATTATGAATTCTGGTTAGAGAGAACTATCCAAAATATTTGCATTAGTCCTTAATAGTAAAACATTGGAAGAAAATTGGAATGCAGCAGAATAAAGACTGGGGGGAAAACCAATACATACAACTCCCTAATGATATATTTTATTGTCTTTCAGAGTCTTAAGTTAAGACAGGGTGGCTCTTTCTAGAGCAACAAATTATTCTGAATTTATTTTTGTACATAGCTCAAAAGTTCCAAGTCTTTCCAAAAGGGTGCAGTTAACCAATGGGTCTCACTTTCAAGAGAACTGGCAGACTGAATTAAATTGTGAAAATAAAAGACACCAAAATTCATTCTTCATAAATACCATATACATAAACACACACATGAATACACACATATAGACAACATATACATCGCATACATGTACATACTCATATAAACAAAGAATAGTCACAGTGTAGAAGCAAGCTCTTAAGGAGAATTCATTATTCTTGGAGCAAGATACACTTTTGTATTATAAAATAGATTTTTTAAAAAAATAATCTAGCAAGTCTTTGTTTACTAAAAATGTCTCCCATATACTTAAGGCCCCAAATGCAATCTATAGAGAGAAATAAAAAGAACAAAAAAACAAACAAACAAAACAAAACAAAACAAAGCTCTGATCCCYAAAGAAGACTGTGAGAACAATATATGGTTCTAAGATAAATGAGTGTATCCAAGGCTCCAAAACTCTGTCCAGTGTAACCAGACGCCTTTCAGAAAACTTAAGATGCTTGCATATTAAGGACTACACAACAAAAATGTATACATTTAAAATTTGTATTGGCCTAAACACAGCAATACAGAGTTTTTCTAGTCATACAAAAAGATTTGAAGACTCTATGATGTCACCAAGTATTTTTTCACCTCATGCCATTGAAGGAAACTCCCCCACCACATTTTTTCCTCCCAAACTCACTGTCCTTACAAGACTCTGGCCTTAGGGAGTGCAAGGGCAAAGCCCTCCTAAGCCAGGTCACTGCAGCTCTTTCACTCCTGGCCAGGTCTCCTCTGGGTCCCCCCACTGGCATTTTTCTGGCCCCACAGCATGGGGTATGGGCTGATCTGCATGGCTGGCTCTACAGACATATTATGAAGCCTTTACAATTGGCCACACAAACACAATACCACAATGTAGGTCAGCTTGTGTGCTCAAATGCCAAGGCAAAGCTTACATGGGAGGAAACTACAGACATAAATCTGCCAGGGTAGAATTCCACCCAATGATCCTAAAATTATTTCAAGGAATCAATCTCCAAGACTGCATCATGAAATCAGAAGAGCCGGGCTAAGCTTCAGGGCTGGGGGTGGGGTGGAGAAAATGAAAGGCTTTAGAAGAGGCTCAAAGGTCTCACCAGTCATTATACTGAGAAGGCTCAAAGTACAGATGAAGTTAGATACTGAAGATTGTAGAACGGGTATTTAAAATTATTAACTGATCAAAAATTTGTAGTTGTCATTAAAAAAAGTACAACTTAGCAATTCAGTTCAGAAAGAAGACTATCCCCAGGAACATACACATCTGTTTAATATTACAAGCCAACTGTCAACATCCTAAGTGAAGTTTTAATTTAATATTTTTTCTTTCTTGATGTTTTACCTTTAATCAATGCCTCATGAGAGTATCAACTTTCTATAAGAAACTGTTAAATATAAAGAAATGTTATTGTAGCATGTTTATAAAATCATAGTTCGAGAACTTTTTATTTTTCCAAAGCCTGACCACAACTTAATTATCTGCAGGACATTCCAGGCTCACAATTGCAAGCTCCAGTTCCCAAGCAATTTTAAACAATATCTACTGTACAGGACAGAGGGTACACAAAAGACCGCAACATGCTTATATTTCCAAAAGTCAGCATTAGGCCCTTTCGACATGGTTTTTATTTTCATTAAACAATATTTGTTTCCTCACTAATCATTAAATGGTTTTCATCACCAGCGCCTTCTTTCCTTTCACATGTCAGCTGTTAGCATCAGTGTTTGTGTTCATAATAAATAAAAAAGTGACCCACCCAGTTACTGAAAAATGAACACACACGATGCCAGGCTCAATGAGTGTTAGGGACTCGGCAACATAGTCACACTCTGAATACCATTCTATTTTAATCTAGGCTCAAAAAAAGACCAAAACTTAATGGACTTAGTGCAACAGTCTCCTTTAAATTGGATCCCAGCCTCGCGCTGCTTAGGTTACYATGGCGCACAGATCCAGTCAGTGGTTTAAGACATCGACTTGTGAAAATGGAAGAGGAAGAAAAGACAGAAGGTTCAGATTCTGGACCCTGATGGAGAAAACTCAAAACTATTGCCAATTTCTACAAATGGATGAAGAAAGTAGCCTGATTGAAGTAATACGCCACAAACTGCCCAATGTGGGCAACTAATGGAGCATGCTAGTTTTAGGAAAGATTCTAAGGAAGGAAATTGAAAAGGGAGGGAGAGAAAGAAGGGAGCAGGAAGGGAAGACAGGAAACTGTACACTATGAAG
>BDUI01002537.1:29526-41719 GCA_002335545.1 Apodemus speciosus | reverse complement strand
GCTCTTTATGACCCACAGACTTACTATGGCCCAGGTAGCATCAAACTGTGGCAGTTCTCCTGCCAGAGCTGCCCAGGAGTTGGAATTATGGGCTTGAGTGTCCAGRCCTAGTTACTAGTTAGCACCTTTTCCATATTCTCTCATAAGAAGTTCTAGTGTAACTTCATGCTATCAAATGATCCAGTAATYGTTTCCTTCTTATCAATATCAGGACATACAAACTTTTAATTTGAGAAAAAAATTAAACATAAAACAAACTAAATTTCTAATTGCTGTCTTTTAAGAAGTTAAATCTGAAACAAATTTAGTAAAAATGTTCCTTTTGTTTAAAACAGTGCCAAACTGGAAGAAGTTAGTTTCAATATTTCAACAGGTAGTCAGGTAAGTCAGTTATGAGACGTTTCTAATAGGCAAGCAGCCAAGTAAATTAATGGAATATAGCAATGCATACTGACATAGAAAAATCATGGGCAACACAGTGGGATAGAGAAAATACAGAAAAGGCAAAACAATACCAGGATGTACTGTAGGAGAATCTATACTTATTTAAATAAAAGGGTCTAGAAAGTTATACATAATGCCCATTCTTGTTTGTCTTTGTGTTTAATGACCATATTCTACCTTTATGATAAAATAACCAGCTTCAATTATGTATGTTACTGACAGTAAGTAGTTCATTGAGATTACAGGCCATTATTTCAACTCATTTGTTAAAAAACTTGCAAAATGCCAACTCTGAAAGAATCATTTTTTTTTTAAATCTGGATGAAAATTTCTAAGCATAGAGAGACTAGGGGAAACTATCTCAAGGCAATGAACAGTTGTCATCAAGAAGAATGTTAAAATACACTCTTAGGAACTTCAGGACAGAAAGTGAACAAACCATGGGACTGTCCTACTGCAAAGGCTCCCAAGGACCATCTCCTCACAGCCTCTCATTAAGAACAGTGAGTGCAGAGTAGGGGTCTGCAGGACCAGACAGCTAATTACTGCCTAGGGCCAAAAGGACTTCTAACTCAAAACATACACTTTTAATTCCTTTCTCATTTCTCATGAGTCACAATGCCTTGTTGCTTGTCTCTTCTACTTAGATTACAAAATCAGAGCTGAAGACAGAGCCCCTTAAAGGGCAGCAGATTGTTTCAGTAGCCTTCTTATCATTGACTCTGAGTAGGTAGAAACATCTTGTAAAAGGAAGGAAAAACTGACTGGGTGAGCCCAGCTTGCCAGTTCCAGGATGAGTACATTTTGACAAAGACATGTGCTAGACCACAATATATAGGAAGAAACACACACAAGAATCTCCAGACTTAGATAACTTGAAAGTCAGGACAGAAAAAGTTCTCAGCATTTACCAGGTGGACTATTTTGCAAGCTTTCTGTGCGTAAGTTACCAGGTTCATTCAACAAGTTCACCTCTCATTCCTTTGGGTTTATGCACTAAGAGGAATTTTCAAGGAGTTTCTTTTTAAAGATAACTTTACTTATTTATTTTGTGGTTTGGCAGGGTCTTGTTTGTTTGTTATTTCATTTTGTTTTTTGAGACAGAGTCTCACTACAAAGCCCTGGCTGGCCTGGAACTGGATATATAGACCAGGCTAGCCTTGCTCTCAGAGATCCACTTGCCTCTGCCTTTTGAGGGCTGATATTAAAGGTGTGTGCCACCACACCTGATCTGTGTTTTAATTGAAAGGAGTTCCTATTGTAGGAATAACAGGCATTCATAGACCTCACTGATCTTTCACCTACGGGGGGCAGAGGGGGGGGATATGGATTTCCACATGACAAAAAACCTCAAACATCAAGATTGAAAATTCTAAAACTATATTTATTATTCACAACATAATCAGCATTATACATTTGGCATCATATGTCTAACCCTTAAAAAGTGAAACACTAACTGAGATTAATCAAAGACCTCCTGCCTAGAGAAGCCACTCAAAATTGACTCAATTTTGAAAATGTGGGCTCTCCTGAGTATTTGTTACAGTGCTTGCAATAAATCAACAACCTGGCACAGTCACCTTCTCAGTGACACAGGGGACAGGTTTTTGAGTCCCTATGCACACAAAATTCACAGAAGCTTGAGTCTCTTACATTAAATGGCAGAAAATATGCCATCTTAAATACTTTAATGTTTATAACACAATACAGCTCACTGCTAGGTAAATAGTTGTTAGGCTGGATAACTCAGAGAAGAGTGACAAGAAGAAATATCAGAGCATGTTCAGTACAGAAGCAGTTTTTAAATTTTCAATCCACAGTTGAATGAATGCCCAGTTTCTGTAAGAGAACCCTACAAAGTAGAAGTCCAACTGTATTCTGACTTAACAACTTGGCACAAGGCTGGCTGATTATCTGTTCCAACAGACATGATTATATTTATAGTGTGCAAACAAATCTGATTCTTGATTCTCCAATGTGAAACCAGGAAGAATCTTACTGAAATTGTCATAGGGGAGGGAATGACTTTAGGTCTAAGTTAGTAGGTGACATGATGAACTGTTGGCACTCTGCAAGTTAAAAATGAGGAAAGAAGGACCTCTCCACTCATACTGTTCTTATCATGCTGAAGAGTATCACCAACGCACTGACCATAGAAGCATGGAACACAACCATCACTACCAAAACAATGAGGCAAACAGAGCTCCTAAGCCTTAGTCCCTGTCTGTACCCCAGCGAGGCTGACTGGACATAAGGACCAGCCCAGTTCTGGTTTTGTATTTGTTCTGGATTAGTAAGACAGGTCTTAGCCTGTTCTGTTAGCTGGATGTGTGAACTAACTATCGAGTACTCATTAGTCTCTGAGATCTAAGCACAGCAAAGTTGGAGGATCTCCTTTGGGTCCCAGCTGCAGTCTCAGTCAAGGTTTACCAGGAAACATGCCACCAGGAGACATCTACCACTTGTAATCTTAATTAAGCCTAAAGACCATCTGTCTCTCAGATTTATTCTCTCCTTTGTGGAATTAAGACATGAGTGACCAGCACCTTCCTTTAAATCGGAAGGATTGCTAAGGTAAACTAGCATTGCTTAATTTTCTACCCAGAAAGCTAGGGTATTCTCTCACTCTCCCCCACTTGCTCCCCTGTGTCCTTCCCTTATTTTCTGGAAAACTGATTACAAAGTGTGCTGGGATAGCCAACAGCAAACTAAACACAGTACCCCCCCCCCCATATTACATTCCTATCACTGAGAACAAAATACTTGACAACAGCAACTTAGAGAAGCAAAGCTTATTTCAGTTCACAGGCTGTGAGGCCGCTGCTGAGCGTCAGAGAAGGGTTGATTAGGCAGCTCCAGCCCAGCACAGTGGGAGCATAAAGCTGTGCGCCTACATCTTGGTGGATAAGGAAGCAAGGCACTGAGGCCAGCACAGGACAGGGATAAACCCACAAGGTCTGCCCTCCAGTGGCCAACTTCCTCCAACTAAGCTTCACCTCCTAAAGGCTGTGCAATGTCTCCAAACAGCACCACCAACTGTGGACTAAGTTTCCCAGATATGAGCCTGTGGGAGGAAGGAAGCATTTCACATCCAAGCAAAAACAGATTCCTAGTCAACAAACTAGAAATGGAGGAGACCAAAAATGTGGTAACAATGAACAGTTTCTGAATGCAAAGTGGACAAAACTTAACTCAAACTCTAACTGGTAATGAAGTGCTCTGGCAACACTCACCCCTATTCCATAACAGTGTGTAATGTCACTGCAGCCTTGGTTCTAAACGCACAGCACTGGCATGCTGTAACATCCTGTGGTGCTAGCCAGCACTGCCTGAAACACCTTTAGGCCTAGAGGCAAGGCTACTGAATGTTATGAACTGTAGCGATTCTACAGAACAGTTTTCTTCCACAGGAGCCATGGCTTCAGTACAGAAAACAAAGACTTCTAATACTATTACTCTCAGCATGGAAATATTGGATTACTTTATCTTTGGAGAGTGTATCTTGTTAGAATGTTTGTTTTTTGGTAAATCCTGTTTGAATTACCAAATTGAGTTTCATTTTTAAAAAGTCATTCAATGCATTTTGGCTTTAGGTTAGAATTTAATTTGCAACAATTTCTGAAATTGCCCAAAGCATACTTTTTTCTGCCACTTCTTTGTACTATACATTTATATAAAGCAGCATTTTCCACATTGACAATTTAAAAATCAAAATATCAATTAACTCTGAGAAAAGCTGAAAATGTTCAATATCTTTCAGTATCAAATACTTAGCCAAGAGTTCAATCTTTATGCAAAAATAAACATTCACCATTAGTATGAAAACTTGCTTTCATTTCCAGTAAGTGATAGTTATATGTATTCCAAATAATTGTTTTTCAAAATGTATGATTATCAGTGAACATTTACTTTGTGTGTCTACTTTATAATCTACATACCCGAAGCTGTGTAAAGATTTCTGGGCAGAAGAGGGTCACAAGGGCTACAGTGATAGCTCAGTGGTTAAGGAACTTGCTGCATAATTGGGAAATGGCGTTTGGATCACAGCACCTCTGTAACAAGCGTGGCATCTAATGCATTCCTGTAACCCTGGCTCCAAGGAAAGCAGAGGAAGGAGGATCCTGGGGCTGCCTGGCTTCCAGACTGAGAAAATGCAAGCTCCAAGTTTAAAGAGAAACTCTGCCTCAAGGGACCAGGCAATGAATGATAAAAGAGAYACCTCATAGCCTCTTTTGGCCTCCATATGCATGCCCATGTGTGTGTACTGGACTGGACTGAACCTCTGAACCTGTAAGCCAGCCCTAATTAAATGTTGTCATTTATAAGACTTGCCTTGGTCATGGAGTCTTTTCACAGTAGTAAAACCCTAAGATGTGCTTTTCTTAATAAATGCAGATATTTAATCTTAGAAAGAGAGAGAGAGAGAGAGAGAGAGAGAGAGAGAGAGAGAGAGAGAGAGAGAGAGAGAAGAGTTACAGGCGTAAAAAGCCCTGTGTGTGGCCTAGAGCTGGCACACTCCTCAGGGAGGCCTGACAGCAAACACAGCCTTACAGCTCTACAGGCTTTTGCAGGCTACAAGGCTCTTGCTATGGCATGAAAGCATTCTAAGCCTGTTTGAAAGAAATTAACACCATTGCTTCACTAACCACAAAGAGCAGACTGGATCTGGCCTACAGACCAAAGGTTGCATCCTCATCCATGCAATCCAGAACAGCCTCATGTCTAGGGACACTCCATCACTCAGGCCTCCCCAGTATATGGCCCTTCTCATCCCTGTCTTGCTTCTGCTCTGCTGGCCTTGCTATGCCTCATTGTCTTAGCTCACACAATAGTTGCCCTTCCTAAGTTTGATATGAAGGTTCTCAACTGTGATGGCCCAATTAAATTACTACTTTCTGAGGTTTCCACTAATTCTCCCCCAGGAGACTTAGGCATCCTTTATCTGTATTTTTGAAGTCCTTTGTGCCCACACAGTGCCTGACACACATCAGATGTTCAATCAGGTAATGGAATAAATTACTAAAAAACAAAACTTCAAAAGTTGTAGTCTTCCTAAGTCCTGGGCAAAATCCACAAGGGCAATCCACAGAAAGAGCTCACAAATGATATCATGAGAGTCTCTGGCACTGAGTTCTACATACAGGAAACATCAGTTATTGTAAACCACAAAGACACAGCAATGTGAAGTTAAAAGGCCAGTTAGCATCCCTGGGCCCTCTTGTTGGTTCCTGAGGRCCCTGAAGAAGAAGAAGGTGAAAAGGCATAAAAGAAGCTAATGAATATCTCTTTCCTGTGCCCCTTTCTCATCCCAGCTCTATGCAAACCACTCCTCRCTTTGCACAACAGTTTCGGCCCTGTACTTTCTAAGTCAGTATGATTCAATACTCTCCTGCTCTGCTCCTGCCATCTACAAGCTGCACAGTGTTTCCCTCTGCTCCTGGAGTCTGGCCCCATCTCCTGCCTCCTCCGTTTCTCTCTGACTTTTTGCACCTGCTACCAGATGCTGCTTCTGAAATGTGTTCCCTCACTGAAATCCCGTTCAACTAGGATTGCAGCCAATTTCTGGGTAAAATCTATTTCCAGCCYCTCCAGATAATAATCCAGGTGGTTCCAACTCACTTACTAGGCCATAATATCAGAGCTCCTAAAAGGGAAACCAAAGAGGACCTGAGGATTTGATGCTGGACAGTTACACTTGTCAGTCACCCCCAACTTACCCCGTGTCTGCTTCTCCTTAAGAGAAGGCCTGAACCTCATTAATAAAGCTAAAGGTACTATTTATAACAGATGCTGGGCTAAGGATAAATCAACATCTGAAACAGTCAAGAGTCCTATTAGGACTGCAATTTTTAGAATGAGAAGGAAGCCTGCATAGCCCAAAAGGAAAAGCAAAGAGATACAGCCAATTAGTACTTACTAATTCAAGAGATGGACACTGTGAACCGATGTGCCTGCAAAGTTCTAGAAGCTATGGTTTCAGTACAGACCAAAATCTCTTTTCTAGGGAGCACATAGTCAAGTAGAGATGCTAATTAAACTATACGCAATCCATTAGCAATGACAACAAATCGTTACAAGGAAGAGAAATAGGTTGTTGCCACATTATACAAAACAACAGTTGAGGAAAGAAGGCCTTACATAGAAAACCTCTGATCCACACGACTTAACGGAGATCAAGCCGTGTGGATTCTGGGAGAAGTGTTACATGTAAAGGATGCAAAGATGCACGATAGGAAGAGGCGGTATGTGAGGGACCAGCAGCAGAGTGCAAGGGGAGCACAGAGTGAGCATGGTGAGGGAGGCCAGCACCTGGCTTAGGGCCATTCTAGGAATTTAGGGGGCAAAGAGATGGCTTTGCAGTTAAAGGCACTTGCTGTTCTTTCAGAGTACCTGAGTTTGGTTCCTGGCACCCACATCAGGCAGCTCACAACCACCTGTAACTCCAGTCCTGGGGATCTGACACCCACTTCTGGTCTCCTTAGACACACACACACACACACACACACACACACACACACACACACACACCCTACACAATCTTAGTAAATAAGTATTTTTAAGAGAACTTTGGATTTCAGCTAAGAACTGAAGCTAATAAATTCCTTAGGCTAGATAGATGAACAATACACCAACAAATAAATTCAATTTTCATAAAATCAAGGTATAATAAAGAACAAAACGTCACTGTTTGCCAACTCAGAATCACTATAACCTGACTTGGAATCAGAACATCTGTGATTTATGTTCCATGACTATCTAGTCTAAGTTCTCAGGCTTGTTAAATGTGGTAACTGGACCTGAGAGGTTGTAGTGCCTTCCTGGCAGACCTAGCACTAACTAAGGTTTCCTGGCTTCCTGTTCCGAGCTATTCAGGAGCCCCTTCTGCTCAGGACATGCAGCTCAGCTGCTCGCTGGGCTCCAGGTCTGTGTGGTAGCTCCTCTGGTCTCTGAAACCT
The DNA here is from genome assembly GCA_002335545.1 of Apodemus speciosus. Lineage (NCBI taxonomy): Eukaryota > Metazoa > Chordata > Mammalia > Rodentia > Muridae > Apodemus > Apodemus speciosus. Next base: position 34,319 of record BDUI01002537.1, on the reverse strand, counting down.
CTATAAATTAGTGAGGAAGAGTAGCTGTCCCCATATGGCATCTCCAGGCTCAGTCCATTCCCAAAGTCATTCAAGACAACAGGCAGGTAAGGTGGAAGCATCCATCCTAATAGATAAGTAACGGGTGGATACTCAATGTGCTGGTGATTATCAGGCATGTCAGGTACCATGAGAAATTATTTGTCTACCACCCTTTGCTCCAACTCCTGGACACAGCACTCCCATCTTAAGGTCATACTGGCCACAGATCCGAGCAGACATATGACCTAGCCAATTAAAGAACCTTATTCTTCTTAAAGACCACAACAAAGGTTTTGAGGTCCAAGCAGGATCAGGCCCATTTCTGGGGTTTTAGGGATGGGAGCTACAGAGAGACACATCAAGCCACTAATTATGTGAGCCACCACACATATTTTGTTGTGGGTGGTTCAAAAGTAACTTTTACTTGTAACCAAAAAATCCAGACCCAAAGGCACTTGCACACCATTTCTCATTTCATCAGTCACGTGGTGTTCTGACGTGGCTATCATTCTTAGAAAATAAAGGTAAAAGAGGTTAAGTAACTTCCTGACTTCATGAAGCCAGAAAGAGATTCAAACCTAAGCCTTTCTGCTCCAAGTCCCAGGCACTATGAATTGAAGAAGAAAACATTTTAATATTGGGAAGTCCAACAACTTTGTTCCAAATTATTGGGTGGGGGCAAGCAATGGCTCAGTGATTAGAAGTGCTTACTACTCTTGCAGACATCCGAGTTCAGTTCCCAGCACCTATGTCAGTCAGCTTACAAGCACCTGAAATTCTAGCGCTGGGAGTCTGATGTCCTCTGCTGGCATCCTGAGGGCACCCACACATACATGGCCCATAGTCAGAAAGACATACAGGCATATGCAATGCATACATAAATAAAAATGAATCTTTTTAAAAATTTAGGTGGATACTTAAGATACAAGAACAGAGGAATAAAAATATTTCTGCCTCTGGCTTTAGACCATGACCTCAGCTGCAAATACATGGGGCCAATCACTGCACTTGTCTGAGTTTCAAGTCTTCACATCTATTAAAATGATTAGTCTGAATAAGATGAATTACAAGACCTTTAAAAGTACACTCTGAAAAGTCTATGGTTCCGTTTAGGTATACAATTGACTTTTAACCAATTGCCCAGTAGAATATCAAGCAGATTTTAACTTAATGTCAAGCCCGATAGTTGGTAATGGCTCTTAGAGGGGTTCTGAGCTACAGAATTTACTGAGAAATGAGTGCTGGCTTCTGTGATCAGAGGCACCATGTGAAAACAGGTTTCACATGTCTGCCATAGCTGATATTTCACCTTTAACTCAGAAGTGCCACTGTCTTTACACTTTTGGGGCTGCCTGAACCTTCCAAGGATCTTCATCTGTGAGGCCCTTAAAAGAAAACAGTCAAAAATGCATTTTCAGCACTTGGGGAACAGTCCAATTGACCACGGCCTCTCTCCTCACAGGGCTGCTAGCTGTGTGCATCTTAACTCGACTGTTCCCAAATCCCCTATTCCTGAGGACTGAAAAATCTGTGCAGCATTAATAAGCCACCCAGGAAGGGCCTCCACACACCAAAACTGTGACATCCACACATGTGGCAACAGCTTGGCCAGACTCAGAACAGAGCTGAGAAGACACCTTATTTTCCCGTCCTCTTATTTCAACCCGAGACATGCCTCCTTCAACATGATACATGGTATGATATGGTATGATAAGACATGCTATATATGATATAAATGATGGATTCATTGGAGTTTTAAAGTTCGTTTTGGATAAAGATGAACCATTTTATAGGTGAATAAACCTTGCCTAATAGCATGAGTCTGGCTAATAGCTAACATGGCTAAGACAACAATGTAGTCTCCTGGATCTTCTTCAGGGATTCACTGTCTACATAATATTGGACTGTTAGAGCTGTGGTTCTCAACCTGTGCCTTGTGACCCCTTTTGGAGGGAGTTAAATGACCCTTTCACAGGAGTTACATCTAGATATCCTGAATATCACACACTTACATTATAATTCATAACAGTAGCAAAATTATACTTATGCAGTCTCCACAAAAATAATTTTATGATGGTAGTGGTGGGGTCACCACAACATGAGGAACTGTATTAAAGGGTCAAAGCAACAGGAAAATTGAGAACCACTGGTTTAGAAGGCAAGATTCAAATTCTGCAGAGTGATCTGCAAGGTCCTTCTAGATTTCCCTTTGGCTACCATACCACTTTTATTATTTTTCTGAATGTCCCACATTCTTATGTTAACCAAACCCAACTTAAGTTAACCTGGTACTATCTCATGCTTGTGCACATTGGTCTCTTTTCCAAAAAGGTATTTTCTTAAATCATTGGGAATTCTATATGTGTTCTGATCATATTTATTCATCCTCCCTCTAGCTCTTCTCAAATCTACTCTCACCTCTTTACCTCCTCTAACTTCATGTCCCCTTCTCCCACACACACACACACCTATTTTTTTTTTAAAGCCCATCAAGTCTAATTGCACTGTCCATGTACTCCTGGGTGTGTGGCCATCCAGGAGTATGCCCAGCATGCCATGGTCTTAGCTGCGATGCCCTTCCTGGCCTTATCAAATGACCAACTACTCTTATTTTAGAATGGGTTTTTGACATCATTGTCCCACGAAGCCTTTCTCCCGAGTGGAACTAACCAGTTTCCCTTGTGCCCTACAGAACATCCGCACTGCTCGTGGCAGGGAGGTTGCTTATATCTGTATCTCCTCCACCACTGTAACTCTATCAACAGTAGAATTCTGTTACTCTAAAACAGTGCTGTTACGTACTGAAGGTAAATGCTAAATCGATGTTTATTGTTGGAGAGGGGCATTTATCTGGTCCATACCACCTTCTGTGTTTGGACATATCTGTAAACAGTCATTCATTAACTTGTGCATATATATAATATATATATATTATATATATATTCATTTATTCAACGATATTTGAATGCCATCTGGTATGGGGGCCCATGCCTTTAATCTAAGCACTTGGGAGTGAGAAGCAGCCACCTTCTGTGACTTCAAGACCAGCTTGGTCTACATGGAAAGACACTGTCTCAAAAAGAGAAGTATCAGACAATAGATTATGTGCCAAGCAGAGGTGAGCTACTGGAAAACCAATGAAACTTAAAGTTTAGGTCCCCCTGACTTATACCTTTCAATGCTTTGGACCAGTGTTGGGGTGTGTGTTTGTGTGTTTCTTTAAAAGGACAGAGAGACTGTATATGCCCCCTTGTACTACAAAAATAACATTTACCCTTAGTGCCACCGATACAAAGGGATATAAGGCAAACAATCTCTTTTTTTCCTGTTTAGTGGAAATAATATCTGTTCATTTGTTCATCCATCCATCCATCCATTCATTCATTCAAAGAATATTTACTAAGCAATATTGTCAATCATACATACAGAAATACTGTCAACATGTTCCTACCCTTATGGAAAAGGTTTCTATGTTGGGGACACAGAGGCCAGTTGTGTCCAAAGAACAGAAAGCAGTTTAGAGGACAGTTACAACACTAGGTGTTGCTTAAGTGTTGCAGCTCTGAAGGGAAAAGTTTATACCCTACATTGGTGATGTCCTAAACCAGTCTCAGGAAGTACTGAGTCCTACCTATTACTGGAGACAAGGATAAAGGAGAGTTCAGCTGAGCGTGGGTTTTATTAAACCTTATGTGCAAGAGGGGGTACAAACAAATACATGAAAGGGCGAGGGGAGAGAGAGGTGAGCTTTGAGACAGGAAGTGTAAAACTGTGGGAACTCTTCCAAGGCACTCAAGTCATCAGCGACGGCAAACTCACTGCCTCTAGAGGTTAGTTTGATTTCAAGGATATCCAAGCATCTCTTCAAAACTTGCTTCCTTCAGTGCCCAGATATGCGTCCCTCTTCGTGAGAAAAAACCTGTCGCCACCCCGAGCCAGCTGTTAGCTCCATGAGACAGATTCTTCTGTCTTGCTAGAGACTCCCTCTCTTCAMCGACAGCTAACAGGGCAGGGCCCAGTTTGGGGTCCAGGGTCCGCGAAGCAGATCCGCCCTATCTCCCCGCCCGCCGTTCCCATAGCAACCAGCTTACCACTTCACGGGCCCGGCTCGAGAAGTCTCCCTTGGGCCGAGGGCTTCTGCGGAACAGCTCGTCCCGGCTGCCATCGGCCCCACCACCCACAGCCACTCCCAGAGCCTTATTCCGCGTCTTCACTGTCTTGACGCTAGCCCGGAAGAGCAGTGTGATGTCCACCGCCATAGCGACCCGCACCCCAGCCTGAAGCCGGTCAGGCACACGTCAGCAGCMAGCGACCCCGGCAAAAACTCGGTTGCTGAGGGACGTTCCGATTCGCACTCCTCCGCCCGGAAACTGTGAGCAGAGAAGAAAGGTTCCGCTCTCCGGCGAGTAACCCGGCGAGTGGAGAAAGGTTCCGTCCTCAACCCAGAGAAGGAAATCTCCGTTCCAGACAAACTCCTCGCTGCAAACTTCAGCGGGATCAGACGCTTGGAAATTTCCCAGTCTGGGCTCCAGGAACGAAAGCATCGGGAAGCTAGAAAGATCGCCCCCTTATGATTCTTTAGGAGACAGGAGGGCGATTTGGTTGACGGGTGGGGAGTGTAACACCTTTGACCTTTGTCTTCAAGGGATCCTCTTGAGCAGCAATGAACTATGACCATCTGGGTGCAGGAGCTAGGAAAGGGTAAGTGTACAGAGGTAGAGGCCAGAGGCCTTTCTTCTCAACCTTCAGCCAGTTCGGTAAAGAGAAGCCAG
>BDUI01002535.1:22151-34729 GCA_002335545.1 Apodemus speciosus | reverse complement strand
AGCACCCACAGAAAAGCAAGATGCAGCAATGCAAATCTTTAACCCGTCTCCATAGAGGCAAAGACAGGCACATCCCACAGGCTCGCTGGCCTGCCAGCATAGCCAAAACAATGAGCTTCTAGTTCAGTCAGAAACCCTGTTTCAAAAAGTCAGGTGGAGAATGATAGAGAAGAGCAGTGCCAGCCTCTGGCCGCCACACATGTGCACTGGCAGACGCACCTGCAACCGAGTGCGCATGCACAGACGCAAAAATAACAAGTTATTTTGTTYACTCCCAGCACTTGGGAGGCAGAGGCAGGCGGATTTCTGAGTTCGAGGCCAGCCTGGTCTACAGAGTGAGTTCCAGGACATCCAGGACTACACAGAGAATTTCCTTAGTTCTTCAAAATTAATTTGTAGACTATAAAGATAGAAAAGATTTGGCTATAACTAAAAATTGAGCCAAGATGCTTCTTAATCCATGATCTCAAATTTTTAGCTAAGATGTAACTCAGTATGTGATGTTTGTGATAAAGTCTGGGACGCTTATCRACGCCGCRGTGCATGTCAGAACTCCCATATGTGCATGCGGTTCCTATTTGGGGCCTGTTAGAATAACGCCATGGGACTGGAGAGACGGCTCCACAGTTAACAGCCCTGGCTGCTCCTGGAAAGGCCTGGGCTCAATTTCTAGCATCTAAATGGTAGCGCTAATGCATTTTCTGACCTTTATGGGCACCAGACATACACATGATGCACAGACAGACAGACAGGCAAAACACTTATATACTCTTATGTATGATTTTTTTTAAAAAAAATCAAAAAATAAGAAAAATAATGTTCTCGTGAATATGCACATATAATTTTTTTATGAACATATATCTTTATTTCTTGGACCTTATACCTACAAGTAGAATTGCTGGAGAGTATAATTACATATTTCGAGCAATCACCAAGACCAAGAGCCCACTTTTCTTCATTCTTGGCAACTACTTCAAGAAACAGAACAAATTCAGGGTCACACTGTATTGCCCAGACTGCTCTTGATCACGCAGTCCTCCCACTCAGCCTACCCCGTGCCTGGAGCTGTAAGTGCACACTACCACGCCGATGCTTATCCATCTTCTCCCTTGATTAGTTTGTTGGTTTGGGTTTGTTGGGGCCAAGGTTGAGACAGTCTCATGTAGCCCAGGCTAACCTCCAAATTCTCTGTTTAAGGATGACCTTAAATTTCTGCTATGGGCTCCTAGCMCTGGGGTCACAGGWGTGCACCAGCACAGCTGGTTGGTATGTGTGGGCCGGCATTGAAGCCAGAGCTCTGTGGATATTGGRCAGCACTGCCCGCCRGGCTGTGTCCTCAGCCCTSTCTGTCTTCTTCATTATGCCCATCCTTGAGRGCATGAGGCGCATCCATGGTATCCAAACCTCTGATTTCGATGTGCGTTGTTTTCGATGTGCGTTGTTGGTGTCTTTGAACTCTTAAAACGTGGGCGTTGTGTATATTGTAGAAGTCGGGAAAAACTACAGCCTAACAGAATCAGTGTGGGACTGGAAGTCTTAAAATCTTAAACCTAAAAAATGTTTGATTTGGTTATTAATAATATTCTTTATTTCTGATTCTTCCAGAGACAGCAATTGGGCACCTCTGTAGAATTAGAAATGGCCAAGATGCTTGAGGAAAATACCAATATCCTTAAGTTTGGATATCAGTTCACACAGCAGGGACCCCGAACCAGGGCAGCCAATGCTATAACAAAGAACAATGACTTAGGTAAGATGTATGTGGTACTGAGACATATTTCCGAAATACATCACTAAGCTATTTTTAGAAATAAATTTTAACACAGAAAAAGTACCTGTCTTTAGTGTCTAATACTCCTGGGTCCTTCATACTGTGAGTCAGAGCCAAGCCAGGTTGTAGTGGTCTCCGCGTGTTAAACCAGCTTCTGTGACAAGCACGTGATAGCTTTAAGTAAAGCTTTTATTCTTGGTTGTCAGTTATTCCTTGTGCTTGAAACAAAGAGTTCAACACCACCAGAAAGCATCTGGCCCACTTATCAAGCAGACCCAGGCAGAAATTCAGCTTTCTCTTATGAAGTACAGAGTAAGTAGAGTTTGACTCCCGCCGCCTCCCTGACTGGTGCAGGGCCTAACTACTGCACCTGCCTGCCTCAGTTCCTTTAACCACTGAGTCTTGTGCTCGCCGACTAAAGTGAATTCTGTAGCCCTAGATGAGGTATAAATATGGTGTTCATAATTTTGTTTCTCTGCATTCCCAGAAAGTGACTCTCCTTTTAAATGCTATTTGCCACTAAAATGTTTTATAGGATTCATTATAGGAAGAATAAGTCCTCAACAGGGCGGTGTTTCCAAGCAATGTCGGTCGTTCTTTTAAGCTTCAGCCATGTTTGCATTTATATTGCTGTAGTTTGTTCCTTTAGTCCAAGTTACGTGAACAGTATTGTTTAATTCCGTGTCTATGACAGGTGCTCATAGGGGCTTTAGCCACTCRTTTTCAAAAGAGGAAGCATCCTTTGCTGTGCCCTGAGTCCAGATACAGTTCTCAGCCACCCAACTTTTCTTAGTGCTGGTTCACTCCTGTAAATAGCTGAGAATTTTCCTCCCTTAGAGATTCAGACTTAGGCATATTGACCCTTAACAGGTATTCTAATTCTGTGGTGGGCGGTTCCTCACTGAAATAGCTTATTTCTCTGGGTATTAGGAGGTATTTGGGTTTCTGAGTCTGATGTCAGCACATATCTTAAACACATGTGCCATGTATGTTTTCTATGTACCACRTTTGTCATACTTTTAAAATTGCCTTTTATTTTATAAGTTAGTTGTAGTTCATTTAAAGTGTCTGTCTCAGATAAATGTTGTTTTTGAGCAGGGTCAAGCTTGCCTCAAACTCCTGGTGATCCTCCTGCCTCCACCTACAGAATGTTTCGATTCACCTAGCATGAGCCAGCATGCTAGCTAAACTAGTCGGTTTGGGGCAGGCAAGATTCTCAGTGGGGAACATGGTTGCAGCTGACGCCGACAACCCATGGAACCTGCGTAACAATGGGAAACAAAGCCAAATGATGGCTTCTGACCACACACCATGGCACACATGTATACACACGTGTACTCACGCAGCATACACAAGCGTAATATATACAAATTTTACAACTTTTTTTTTTTTTCTTTTGCATAGGGACCATGTTGCTGTCAGGAGTCATGTTCAAAATCATATCTAGCTCACAGCAGGAGTTTAGTAAAAATGCATACACCTCCAGGATAGAGTGTTTGCCCAGCAYGTTCAAGGCCCTGCATTTGATCTTTAGCAAAATCAAAAGGAAGAGGTGGGGGAGGAGGGAGAGAGGATGTGGATAAATCAGAAGAATTTATCTTTATTCAGTTACAGTTTTCTGTAACTATCATCTTAAAGTAAGCCAGACTGATATTCCATATTCCTCTCCTCTAAAACTACCTTAAATTCCCAAATGCAGCCAATATATCGCCCCTAGTCACCTCTGTCACAGGTAGATGACACCCACAGGAACTGCATAACCGCAGCCCATAAAGATAGTAGGGACGRCACTCTTTGCAAGGTCTCAGCAGTTAGTGAGACTTACTACCAATTAGCTACCATGGAGGATCTTATTTATGGAAAGAAATTGGACCAGGTAGATCAGACGGACAGCAAGTAACAGCTGTGCCCTCTGCCAGGCCAACTGTAGCAGACGCTTTGCCCGGTCCTGTAGAAAGGGCACATGTGCAAGAACCTTTGAGACCATGTGGATGAGAGGAAACAGAAACAGATGACTTCCTGGGCTGCATTCTGGGACACTGAGCAGTAGGTAGTTGTCCACAGTAGTGGACTGTGAAGACAGAGAGGCCATGCAGACGATGGYGTGTGTCACAAAGCAGGATTGAGACGCCCACCCTTTCTGCTGGGACTTCTCTACATTCCACTCAGTTCCATTCGATGCAAGCTAGAATTACAGACATGGGTCTCTCATGTAAGATGAAAATAAGGGCATTCCCAAGGGTTCTGCATGTAGTGGCTTGGGAGTGAGAGCGAGCAGGTCTGTCATACACTTTCCATGCACACCTGTCTGAATTTTTAAAGTGTTTGATTTTTAAAGTGATGTCACTTGTAGGGAGGAGAGAGACAAGAAGGGTGGGGTGAGGATAATGCATTGTATACATGAGTAGCATGAAGCAGGTCAGCACATTAGGAGGATGGTGGGGGAACAAGCAGGGGTTAACAGACCCTAAAACTGCGTGACAAAGAACYTGTTTTCAATGTTTTATGTTGGAGGCACCTGAGAGCTAGAACAGGCTAAATGATTAACACAGCTCTTTAAAAGAAAACAACTTTTTTAGAGACAAAGTAAGGTTAGTTAAGACTTACTAACAACTGGCTACCATGAAGGATCAAGAATTTTACTCACGGAAAGAAATTGAACCAGGTAGAAGATAAGAGGGACACTAAGTAACAAAGAATAATCAGCGTGGTGCTCTGCCCTTTGCCCTTTGCCTTGTGCACATAGCAGCTGCCTCAGACCTGCTCCATAGTCATCGTCTTTTAGTGCACTGCAGTCTCTGTCTATAGACTAACACACAGATCCCAGCAGCCTGACAAGACTCAAAACTGACTGACAGCCTCCTGGGCAGGTGACTTTTCTTCAGCTCGCAAATGGGACTATAGCAGATCTTTGTTCTCGCTCTCATAACTTCTTCTCATTGTTTTCTCACTCTCAGCTATCCATTGAAAACCCTCTGCCTACTCGCCATCTCTCCAGCTAAGAAGTGTCACAGCTCTAACAGAAGAGGTTGTATGGGACACATACAATATGCACTTCAACTCTGCGTCTCGAGCCTTGCRTCTGTGCGCTAGCTAACTGCATAATCCGCTTTCTGTGGGCTTTTGTTTGCTGTGCTCTTTCTTGTAAATCCTGTCTGTAACACTTTCTAATATTTTTTTGTAGCATGCATTTTAACGTCTGAAATGGCTTTCCAAAAGCAGAATTGCCTGGTGTTTCCCTTTTGGGGTTATATTTGTATTTGTTTTGGGTCTCCTTAGCTTTTTCCTCCCTTAATTTTTCAGTAGACACTTGATACTTGTCGCTCTCCCCATAGGTTAGCGTCAGGGAAGCCTGAGTAGGTAAGTACAGGTCACAGAGACGGTATCCTTTGCCTTCCTTTTCTGCCTCCGCCCAGCCAGTGACTGSACAGTTGTTATGCACACCAGCGACTGTCTGTCACACCAGCAGCCAGTAGTCAGCACAGCATGAGAGCGGCCATCACTCCGGCTGGGTACAGGACAAGCAAGGTCCCTGATGATGCTCAGCCTCTGCAGACTGGTGACATTAGACCACGTCTGAGCTCACTGGTGGCAGGAAGGTCTTCAGCTTCAGGAACTAGCTCCTCTGACAGCCAGTTTAGGCTAAAGAGAGAGGCAGTGACTTGTGATTTGCATCCCGAAGAGAAGTGGGGAATCAATAGCCAGTCCTACTGAATCAGAGATTCTGTGTACAAAATACCAAAACCAGAAGCACAGGAGTGCAGATCCTCTATGGTAGCCGAGTTGGCTTTCCTCAGTAGGAAGATGGCTCACCCGTGCCCCAGGGCCAGCGTGTGATCGGAGCTGGTGGCTGAAGCTGAGCCCTCTATATTAAGCATGTGTTCTCAGCACTGCTCTGTGCAGCAGGTTACACCTGTGGCCATGAGCACCAGATACCATTATCTCCTGCTACAGAGGGAAGTCCAGACAGACCCAGAGAGGTTGATCGCCACAGCACACACCAAGGAAAGAGGCAGAGCTGTGCTCATGTTCCTTTGCTGACTCTGCAAAGAGGTGTTCTGGCCTCTTTGAACAGGATTCAGGTGTAGTGTGGGGTGCTGAAATGGAGTGCTTGGTAAATGCCATTGGTGACTGATAGTCACCGAGTTCCTGAAACTGAAGGCCTTACCTGCCTGCCACTAGAGAGCTCAGCAGTGGTTTATTGTCACTAGTCCGTGAAAGCACTGCGTGTCATCAGGCATGAGCGTATTGTTGGCTCCATCATCTGGAACAGCTGGCCAGCCCCCTTCAGCAGCCAACATTAGTACCCAGACGGGAAACCCRGTAAAGAGAAGAGAAATTTGGAAAGCAGTTACCAGTCAGTTATTACATTAGAAACAGCAAAAGTATTTTTAGAGATTCCTTCAGTGTAAGGAAATGTATCTAACCAGGGGAACATGCAAATAGTTTTAATAAAACTTTAAATTTTATTTTGTGATTTGGTGTTTTGCCTGTTTATGTCTTTGTACCATGTGTGTGCCGAGTGCCTGTTTAGACTAGACACAGGTATCAGATCCTCTGGAACTGGCATTACATACAATTGTGAACTGCCATGTGGGTGCTGGGAATCGAACCTAGGTCCTCTGGAAGAGCATTGAGCCATCTCTTCAACCCCCTAATATAACTTCTTAACCACAGTTCGCTGATGTCATTGCAAACATTGTACTAATTGATTATTTCTGTAAACTTAGGTGTGCGGTTTTTTTCCATAAGCAAATGACTTGAAAACTGAGTGCTCTGGTTCTAGCCAGCTGTTGTGTGAGCACCAGTATCATAAGGTATAGAGCTCTTGTTCAGAAACCTCCTGATTTTCAAGTAAGTGACAGTGGCAGACGATTCTATGAATGAACAGTACTCAACTCATTTTTATGAGACTTTAAGTATACTATGCAGAAACTCGTTACAAGCACGTTAACATTTTATAAGAAACTCGTTACAAGCATGTTAACATTTTATAATGAAATATGGATCAGTAACAGACTTTTCCCCCACAGTGCGCAAGAGGCGAATCGAAGGAGACCAGCAGTGAGCATCCGCGGGTGCCCTTAGAGACTGCAGAGCGCCGGAGGCTCCTGTCTGTGGCAGCAGATGTAAAACTTCTGGGTAGAAGGGAAAGACTGGAAATCTTTTTCTAACTATATGCATTATTTTCCTAGCTTAAGGTATTATATTTGATTTGTAAAATCAGTAATAGGTAGTGTTTTGTATTTGTAGCATTTCTACTGAAACCAGTTTAATTTAGCTTAATTGAATGGTTTATGATGATTTTTTTAGATAAAAATGCAGTTGTAGAAAGTTTCAGAGGTCATATATATAAGAATAATTTGAAAGAACATCTTGAGAACCAATCTTTTTTAAATCAAAAGGGATGTTGTGAACTCAATAGTAATGTTGTTCCTTGTACATTAACGTGAGGTACACGGTGGTTTCCTTTTTTAAACCCCATGAATTAGACAAAAGTTTGCATTTTCTGTATTAGGGAAATAAAAYGTCAGAATTTCGAAAGGTGGCTGAGAATCCATTATATCTACATAAGCCAAAGCCTCCAGGAGCCAGAACAGCTGTCTGTGTTGCAGGTTTCTGCACACAGTGATGTCTCAGCCTCACGGGGGTTCATTGTGTGTTTGTTTCCAATAGTCCTTAGTTCTGCCCCTCTGCATACCTTGTTAAAAGTATAGTTGTAAGTATTTCTCCTTGCTGTGGGCATTACATTTTTGTAAAAACTAATGGTTAAAAAGTATCAGAGTAGAGAGGTTATTTTCCCCATAAAAGGCTCTTGGCCAGCACTCAGTTCTTAAGAGAAAAAAGAAAGGCGCTGTTAGGTGTAGGAGAAAGGTCAAGCCTGAGAGACTCGCAAGATGGCCGATACACTGGTAAGCAGGGTCAGTCAGAAACCAACAATGAGCTCACTCCTGCAGTCTCAGCTCGTATTGCCAGATGTTCAAAGTCAGCCTGAACTACATAGGAACCTCCAGGTTAGCCTGGGCTACTTATGTGAGAACCTCTGTCAGGAAAAGAAAAGAGCAAACCTATTGTCCGGTAAGAAGCGCTAGGTGTGATTCCACAGGGGCAGTGCATGCAGCATTGCCCGAGCGGAGGTGATCCCCGCTCCACAGTGTTCCAGCTTAGTAGATGTTCCCTTCATCTTGTACTAGTTAAGTCTTCGTAGTAAAAAATAATTTCTTTAACATAGATTATCTTTATCACCCGAGTCAGAGGACTTGAGCCGTGTGCAGCGGGTTGGGTGAGGCTGCACACCCGATCGATGCCCTGCTAGAGGCTGTGGGCTTGTGTCTGTCCCCACCCCATGTGTGCTCTGCCCCACCCCATGTGTGCTCTGCCCCACCCCCTGCAGCTCCTACAGGAGGAGCAGAGGCATGCACAGCACGACAGTGGAGAGGAGAGGGCCCCGGGCAGCACAAACAAGTCGGCGGTTCTTACACCATTCCATGCCGGTCTGTCAAACAGTATACAACTGAAGAAAATGCTTCCTAAGTAACAGAAGTGGGAGCTCATCTGATCTAATAGATGAATCTTTTAAGAATTACAATGGAGAACAGCGTTTCCTTGATCTTTAGAAGTCTGGCACCTCTTTTCAGTAACAGTATTTTTAAATTCCTCCTAGATTTTTATGACATGGAAATGAATTAAGACTTTGCAACAGTTTAATTTTAAACCAGAGATTTTTCTAAACTCTCAAGTTTTATGTCAAGTTAAATGACTAAGGGAATATTCTTCACATTTTTAAATTGCCCTTTTAAAAAGCCTTAAGTTGCCCTTTTTATAAAACTGTATATTTGTATTCGTCTCAAATTATAATTTTTAATATGTCTACATGAAATTGTATACATTAACTTCACCATTAGTAGCTAATATTCATGCCTTGGAAATAGATTTGGTGCTATACACTAGTAGCTAAAACCTACTAGAAGTTTAAAGAATGCATAAATACATTTTTCTTAGGGTGCCTGTCATTTCAAAGACCAAATAAACATTTTGTGTTAAACATATTAGCAGACTGTTGGTCATTTCAAGGAGGGCGTTCATGATTCTTAAGTTGCACGTTTTCACTAATGGGATTAGCTGTGTCCTTTACACAGGGTATACTCCTGAAAAGTTACATGTAAATAGAACTTTAAAAATTGTTTTACAGCTGATAATCCCTTCTTATGTTTTCTTTAAAGGTGATATAATAAAATTTTAAAGGAAAAATGTCTTAATAAAATATTAGTTGTATACCATATTATCTTTAATCTTTATTGCTGCTAAAATAAGAAATTATTAAGCTTCATAAACCCTCATGGTTCCCAGGGCTGGCTTACTTTTCTGTGTAAAGTCAGGAACTACTGTTACCTCCTGGAGTTCCAGCCGCTGCGGCCTGGAGCCGCGCAGCCTGGAGCCGTGCAGCGTCCAGCTGTGTTCCTCTAGTTCCCTTCCAACAGCATGACGAAGAGAAGCTTCAGCATGAGCTGAAGACGTAGTTCCCAAGAGAAATGATCTCGTGGGCGTCTGGGAGACAACAGCACAGGTGTGACTCCCTGAGTCTGAACATGTTCAGACTGTCTTCTCCATCAGCTGTCACAGGTCACTTCAGTGTGTCATGTTTACTGCACTGTTATTTGGTTCCATGAGTGCTACCCTGTAAAAATCAAGATGAGGACTGGAGAGACATCTCCATCATTAAGAGAACTGACTGCACAAGGTGGTGGTGGTGCACACCTTTTATCCTAGTACTCAGGAGGCAGAAGCAGGAAGATCTCTGAGTTCAAGGCTAGCCTGGTCCACAGAGCAAGTTCTACAACAACCAGAGCTACACAGAGAAACCCTGTCTCAAAAACAAAACAAATAATAGAACCCTGACTGCTCTTGCATGGGTCCCAGGTTCGGAACCCAGCACCCACAGCAGGCAGCTCCCTCCCTCCAGGAACTGCAGTTCCAGATATAACAATGCCTTCTTCTGGCCTCTGTGGGCACCTGCACACTTGTGGTGCACAAGCAGAGAAGCAATCACACACAAATACACAGACAGCAAAAACTGAACAATATGCAGATTTTATGGTAAACATTTGGGGCGGGGTTCGAGACAGGGTTTCAGTGTATAGTCCTGGCTATCCTGGAACTCACTCTGTAGACCAGGCTGGCCTTGAACTCATGAACATTTATAACATTTCATTAATTTTCAATTTCACCTGCGGTTTGTTGTTTAGAAGGACCAACCTTAGAGATTAGCTTGGGAAAAAGACACTTCTAAGTAAATCGTTTTAATCAATGCCACATATTTTTGTTTTTGCTTTTGCCGTGTGTTTTAGAAAGCCTTCAGTAACTGTAAAGGATTGGACCTAGAAACCCCGCTTTCAAGGCTAGGTGAGAATAGACTGTAACTGAGTTCACACCCTGAGGGTGACCCCTCACCCCCAAGACCTTATTCCTTTTTCTACGTTGTCAAGTGTTTTGATAGAAAGCAAATAATTCCCATATAAATCTTCCAGATATCATAGTTTATATATTCAGATAAATTTAAAAACAAATTATCAATACCTTTTTCAAGTATTATTTGTGTGTGTATGTGCATGCACACAGTGTGTATACACCTTTTAAAGTTCAGTTTCTGTATTTACAGCCCATAATCCAGAGACCCCAGTTACAGTTTTGACAGGGACAAGGAGTTTTCTTCTTATCCTATCTTGTTTTCATTCCAGTAGCTAGACTATGTATACTCTCTACTGAATAAACAAAATGACAGTTCCTCCTAAGGACACAGATGCCTCAACTTTGGTTGTTACGAAAACACAGTTGGTTCCCTGAGGGGTCCCGGCCGCTGGTTGTGCAGGCTGAACCTCTCTGCACACGTCACACAATGCCCAAGAGCCAACACTAGCCAGAGCCAGTCTGGCTTCCTGTGAAGGCGTCCAGCCTGCACACTCCAGTGTCCGTTTGTGGCACTGATGTCCCTTGCCCTCCAGGTGATGCAGATGTTGTGTGTCTTGCTCACCTTCTGGGTCTGCTCAGCATACTTACTGTATCTTTTTTTATGTTCTACAAATGAGATCAGTGCTTGGGTTTACTTCCTGCAGTGTTAGTGAGGGTTTCTATTGCTATGATGAGACCCCATGAGCACAGCAACTCCTATAAAGGAAAACATTTTATTTGGTCTGGCTTACAGATTCAGGGGGTTCAGTCCATTATTGTGATTGCAGGAAGCATGGTGACACACAGGCACACCCGGTATTGGAAAAGGAACTGAGAGTTCTACACCCAGATCAACATGCAGCAGGTAAGAATGACACTGGGTCTGGCTTGAGCTTCTGAGCCAGTGCCACACTTCCTCCAACAAGGCCACACCTCCTAATAGCGCCACTCCCTGGTGGCCAGCATTCAAATCTGAATTTATGGGGGCCATTCCTATTCAAACCACCACATCATCCAACAGCTGATTCCACCTCAGAGAACACAGCTCCCTGCCACGGACCACCCCAGCCGGGTATGGGGGTCCCTGGGATGAGGGTTCTCGAAGTCCAGGTGGGTAAGGATTCGGTGGTGACAAACAGAAACAAACACAGAGGCTGTTTGAATCTGAGTGTATTTTGCAGCTCTTAAGCAGGGGATTTTATAAATTAAACCAAACATTACAACTGCTAAAAACCATATCCAGCGAAACAATCACAAATATGAACAAGACTCACTTGGCACAGTAAAATACAAAAATTACCTGAGCATTATGACTCTGAAATTACATGTTCAGTGAATCACAAACAGAACAGGTAACATCACCATCAAAATATAACAATTCCAAAAGAATATATTCAATAGGGCAGTTGTCCAAGGCTAGTGGTGTATTCCCAAGAACAGGTTAATAAATCCTTGTGGTCAGCGCTCTTAAAACTGCTGAGCTAACTTTCCAGCCCCTATGGTTAATTATTGCTTAACATATAATGCCTGATTTTTTATAAATCTTCAAAACATAAATTTAAACTTTTAATTCTTTCTAATTAAGGCTTTCTTTAGCATATACAAAAACCCACCTCCGATGGCACACATGTAGCCATATGAAATTTTATTGCTGGGAAAGTTTTTTGTCTATCATAATAATTTTGTGAATGATTTGAAAAGTAAAGGGTTGGTTTCTCTGGAGATAAGGTCATGTTAGTGACCCATCTCAAGGGATGGGTTCGTGCCCATTATCGTAAGCACCATTCTTGATGTCATGTCCTTCAAGTCCTAAAGGTTGGAGAGCCAAGACCTGGGTGCCAGCAGATTGGGATCCGGTTTGCAAATGGTGTCCTTGATGCGAGCCATGTGGCAGAACAAGCAGCAGCAAATGTAATGAGAGCCTTTGTTTCTTTTAAAACCCCAGTTAGAGGAATATATTTTTGTTTTAATCCCAGGTGTGGGATAGATGACGGCTTCAGATTGCCCGCAGCAGCTGACTGTGATTTGTCTCTTTGCTCTAGCGAGGGCATGGTTCTGCCCGCAGAAGATACTTTGCATTCGGAATTCTGGAGACTCTGGATAGGGAATAAAAATGCCAGAGCCCAAGGAGAAGAAGCTGCTGCTGCAGTTTGTCAGGTGGTCTTAAGCAAAGAAACAAGAAGGAATTGGACGTCCTGACAAAGATAGACATTGCCCCTAGGAACTCAGTGCCCTAATCAGCAGGGAGTAGTGCAAAGAGATCTACACCCCATTTCCCCTCTAACCTTTTTTGGCTACCTAGTGTTGGGGGATTGGAAGGGATTGACCTGAAGGGTGGTAGGTTAAATAAATAAATAAA
>BDUI01002534.1:103153-114369 GCA_002335545.1 Apodemus speciosus | reverse complement strand
TCTATCAGAACACAACACTCTTAGCAGTATCACTTGTGGCCATCGTAATGGCCAAAATCATACATGCAGCTGTCTACTAGGTCAACCTGAGGGCCTCAGATAGAAATGCCACGATCTTTGTCCTATTCCAAGCTACAGAACTGAATGTGCCCCTTTATAAGCTTTACTTGATTTTGATTTTCTTTTCCTTCTGTAGCTGTTAGGTTTAAATTAAAGAAAGAAATTATGTATCCAAAACTAGTAATGTTTAAAGTACTGGCACAGAGTTGGGTGAATTCCTGATGATAGAGACGGGATTTCTGCTCATTTGTAGAGTGCAGCTTAAAACATGTGTTGAGACTTCATCGTTAAAATTATACAACCATGAATGCTGTCCAAAATCTGGAGGGATGTTTGCATCCCAAATCTCATAGGAGATCAGCACCCAAAGCCCAAAATTCTCAGGCTCTCATTTCAAACCTTTTAGTTCTAAGTATTTCACCGTAGGAAGGAAATATGTATCTCATAATTTTGTAGGCAGTTGACTTCAAACAATGAAAACATGATGCTGGTAAGCCTTTGACCAAGAGCACCATATAGAGAGAGGGAAGAGGAAAGAAAGACTCTTGACATACCTTTCATCATTGGGCAGCTCTCCATTGTCCTTCAGCCACATAATCGTGGGGATTAAGGTGTGGTCATGTTTCACTTTGCATTCAAAGGACACTGTGCTTCCCCTCTGAACGACTGCATATTCAGGTTGTTTAATGATCCTTGTTGGATCTAAAATTCAAGGTTATCATTATCCATTTTGGCAAAGCTGRAGAATTTGTTCCAGGTCATATAGCACTTGAAAAAAATCTCATTAACAATGCCTTACCTTTGATTTCCAAGTGAACTTCATTCTTTGCCATCCCTAATTTATTCCGTGCGACGCAAGTATATGTCCCTGTACTATCCTTTTGGGCCACAGGAATTTCTAACGTTCCATTGTCATGTAAAACATAAATGTCTTCATGAAGAGCGCTTCCTTTAGTCCCTTTAAACCTTTGTTACAAAAGTTACCAGAGTGAGAATAAAACACACAGAATGTGTCCAGCAGTAAGCGTCAAGGTCAAAGACATTTTGCACCTCTACAGAGGTTAGATTTCTGCTCTTTTATAAAGTAGACATGAAAACATCTGTTGAGATTTCACTTTCCAAGTTATAAAACTAAAAACATTGTTCAAAACCAGAAGGGCTTTCCACAAGCAATTCTTCTCACACATCAGGGAAAAATGGAAAGAATGTTCATAAAACAGGCTTGTACAAAAATAAATGGAGTTTGCTGAATTAGAACAGCTAAATAAAATGGGCTGTAACTTTATGAGGTACATAATTAAATAAAGACATTACCATTTTATCCTTGAATAGATGATAAAATAGGCAAAAATAAGAGTATATTTTAATATGCTTTTCTCCCATTGTAAGATAACATTTTAAAGGCATTTTTATTTCAAGGCTCAGGGATTATACTCTAAAAGTAGGACCGGCAAATGTTCAGGCAATGGGAAGGAAATGTGTGTGTGGTAGGAGGAGTAGAGACAGATGAACAGGGACAAAGTTGATCTGAGCTCAGTGTTAACGTCCTCACCTTCACTAGGAAGTCTGTCTGTATTCATGTTTCTCTTCTCTGTGGTTAAGGCACGGCCTGAAGAGACTTCTCTTTACTCCTAAGCCTGTTGTCACTCTCCTCTCAGTAGCCACCGATCAATACATGTCTGTTCTAACTGTTCCTCACATAGTCTCAGCAGCTGCCACCCTCCCCTTGGCCCGTCTAGCTCTTCTAAAGCAAATAAACAAGCAGCAACTGAAGAACTCCCAGCAACGGCATGTGAACGTGGATGCTCAGAGTGGAGGTAAGAGCACACAGCCTCTCCTCCAGCTCCATACGGTTTTATTTCAGATTTATTTACTTATTTTATGTAAATGAACATTTTCCCTGGCTATATGTACTTGTGCCACATGCATGCCTGGAGGTCAGAGATGGGCATAGATGTTTCTGGATTCAAGTTACAGAGAGCTGAAAGCCACCATTTGGGTACTGGGAATCAAACCTAGGTCCTCTGCAAAAGCAACAAGTATTCTGAACCACTGAGTGAACTCTTCATACCCAAGCCCAGGGTATTTTATTTTCAAGAGCATATTTCCTAACCGTGTGAATAGTATCCTTCAGATACTGTTCATAAACTTCTATGCAATGCCCATGGCATTGTGAAATATGGCAGYTCCAAATCTTAAAAATAGTTTATATATAGTTAACAGAGCACTCTGGTAGTATACATGTTACATACGTGAATGTACTTATTATACCCACAGAGTGGGTAGTTAATAAACATTTGAGAAAGATTAAATGTACTATAATATGGTCTGTGCATTGTATTTTTTTCTGTTTGTTTTTGGAATAAAACCAGACATAGTTAGAATTAAGTATCACAAAATAAAGAGAGCCATTACTTACCACTCAATGGTAGGCATAGGAGACCCAAAGAAGGCACAATCTAGCAAGGCAGGCCTGTTTGCAATGACCTGATACAGTGTGTTTGCTGGTGTGAGAATACGAGGTGGTTCAGCTAAAACAGGTTTAAAAGGAACAGTGAATACTAGATACATTTTAGATGATAGTGCATTTATCACATTTTGTTTTAGGTTCATTAACGTTTCTGATAAAGTACAACCAACATGATATTTCCCGTAATTTCTGCACCTGTGGCATCAGCACAGTCTCTCGACATAGACAAAACATCTCCTAATGTATGTTTGACACCACGTTACGTGAGAGTTATTCAATTACCGATTTACTTACCTGTATTTTCTATGCTGTTTAATTATTGATTCTGTTATGTGTATGTCTTATGACACTGAGTATCTTGTCGTGAAAGATTGCAGCTGTTTAATCATTTTAGTAACAGCATAGGGTCTGGCAGGAAAATATGCCATTGCTTAATGACTGACCGATCATGGCTTGGGACCCATCAGTGGGAATATTGGAGACACATAGAGAAGGCAGAAAAAATGCAGAATGGGAAGTGTGATTTCTGAGAAACAGAGGTGTCAGAAAAGCCTCTTACAGCCAAGGAAGCAAAAGCATGAAGAGTGTGAGGAGAAAAACCATAGGCTAGGAAAAGATATTTGCTCATCATATGCCTGATATAAGACTAATACACACACTATATAAGAAACTCAAAGAACTCCCAGAAGCAGATTTTTAAAAAAAAAAAAAATGGGTAAAAGACTCAAATCCACATTTCTCAAAAGGAGACACACAAATGGCCAAAAGAGATGTGAAAAAAGAAAAAAAAAAAGATCACTGTCACTAATTATAAATTATCAATCACAGTGATGTATCTCTTGATACCTGTTAGAATCTCTGGCTTTAAACAGACATACATAAATATTCTTTCAGCCTTAAAAAAGAAGAGAAATTGGGGCCTGAGAGATAGCTCAGCCCTTAAGAGCACTTGCTGTTCCTCCTGAAGACCCACATTCAGTTCCCAGCACCCATATCTGGGGGTTCACAGCTGCCTGAAACTCCAGATCCAGGGGATCAGGTACTTTTTTCTAGCCTCTGCAGGCTCCCCCACACACATGGCGGGGACTCACATAGACACACAGATGTAACAATAAATAAACATTCTAAAAAGAAGCAGAGGATCCTGTATTTGTAGTACTAATGAATCTGAAAGACATTGTATAAGTACTCAGAGTAACACATACTGCATTCATCTTACTGAAATATGAAACCTGAAGATGTTAAATTAGTAGAAATAAAGCATGAGAAGAAACCCAGAGATGAAAGCTGTTTCCTCAGCTTCCACCAGTACCTCAACCACGGAGCTCCTGGGAAATTGTGAAGGAAAATGGTGAATCTTGTTTGGCTTCCTTATGCTTCCTTATGTTAGTTTTGTTTGGAAAAGCAACACACTATTTGAAAGGATTCAAGTAGGATTCCTGCTTGCCACAAGAATAATTCTTACATAAATTTTTAAAATGTAGCTTTTGGTGATTTTATCCATTAGGAGAGATGTCGTGTTCACAGAAGTCAACCACTTTATAATGTGCTTGAGATCATCATAGTTTCCTACATTTTATTTTGCCACATTTTTACACATGAAACAATGTATATCTTGACTTGGTTAGAAAACAAGCATTATGTAATTTAGTTCTTTATGTGGGAACCGTGAAGTTGTTTTTGAACTTGTCAGTTTCTGCAGTGCTAAATAAGAGTGGTTCCATAGGCTTACATGTTTGAATGCTTGCTCTGCTGCTGGTAGGACTGTTTGGGAAGGATTAGGAGGTGTGGCCTTGYTGCAAAAGCTGTGCCACTGGGGAGGGGCTTTGAGATTTCCAAAGCCCACACCATGCGGGTTGACTCCCAACCTCCCTTGCCTTGTAACTGTTGTCTCATCATGTAAGTTCTCAACTACTGTTCTAGCACCATCCATGCCTGCCTACTTGCTGCCATGCTCCCACCATGACRGTCATGGACTTTACTACTCTCTGGAACGGTGAGCCCCAAACTGAATGCTCTCTTTTATAAGTCGCCTTGGTCATGGGCCTTTGCTATAGCATCAGAATAGTAATTAACTAAGGATAAAAAAGCTGCCATATCTATTGCTAATGTGAACAAACACTATTTTCCTTTTGAAGGGTTTAACAGTCAAACCACCAGTGAACAGAACAGCCTGTTTGATTATTTCTGCAGCAAAGAATATGCTATATAAAAACTGTATGAGAGAATTGCAAGAATAGACAAAAATCACCATTAAGGCAAGATGTATATCTTATCTACCCTTGTATATTCTTTTTACTACACATTGCAGGTAGCAAAGACACAATGCATTTTTTTCCTGAATGAGCAGAAAGTAACAGCCATCACTGATTTAGCTTTCCATGTTTTTAATAAAGGAAGAGCTTACCGAGCACATTTACAAATGCATTTGCTAGTAAATATCCATACTTGTTAGAGGCATTGCACTGATAAACCGCACTTGAGCTTTCTTGAACATTTGAAAACATAATGGTATCGCCATCTATTTTTCTGCTGGGGTCATCGAGAGCAACTGTTTGAATATAAAAAGAGAAAATATATGTTTCTTGATGCTTAAAAGATATATGTTAAATGTGCAAGTCTAGAGATCTATATTACATAATTGGGAAGTAAATACAGGCTGGTCTAGGTATATGCATCAGTAARAGGAAAAGCATCCAGGCAGAGTTTAGTTATCACACACAAGYAGGAGAATATGCACAATGCTCATTTAGTGTTGTGTGTRTGGACGGATTGCTCTTTGACACCGAAGACTGCTTAAAAAGCAAGCCCATGTTRGGCAAGAATATCAAATTCAGGAAAACACAGGCATGTTTATAAAGAATCCAACTATTTAAAAGGAGGCAAGTTAATTATCCAAAGGAGGGARGAACAGCTCATCATCAGATGGAAAAATATGCTGGCTGGTTCAAACCTGCCCCCGTTGAGGACTTAAAACAAATAGACAAATGAATAAAGGTATGCATAGGAAACTTGAGAGTCAGGAACAGGAGGATATCCACTTTCCTGCTGGTCACACATCTGGGTCTGAAGGAGAAATCAGTTGTATAAAATTTCTCGTAAAGACCCTTTTTAGCGAAATCCCTTAAGTACTTAAAACATGTTATGACCGACCAGGATTGATCCATGTTGAATATGGATGAAACCGACTGGGTGATACAGGATGTGAGGATTTAGTCCTGAGCAAGGCAAACAACAAGGAAGTGCTGTACTGTGTTGTGTTGTGTTGTGCTGTGACACACAAATTTCTTTTTCTGAATACTAAACCGTAGAGCATCACCGCACATTATTTTAAGAGCAAATTGCMTTAGCACGCTGACGGAAATCAAAGTGAGTAATGCTACAGAGCTCTCCCCTGTAACTRACTATGGCAGCCACGGGAGGACTGCCCTTTCATTCTAAACACATTTCTATTTCTGTGGTGACCAGAAAAGGCTGGGAATAAAAGAAATACATGTATCACTGTAATGAGACTTCACTATCACTTTGAAATAAAAGCATCTGGCCCACCTCTGGCTTATTAACTCACTTTAATAAAAATGAATCCAGCTATAGTTATTCACCTGTTTTACACACCCAARTACCGTGCCCATTCATTCTGTAAGGGTTTCTTACCACTACAACTTACCACAAATCTGCTATCTTAAAACAACACAAGATTCACTACCTCTTTGCTCTCCAAATTAGAAGCCTGACAAGAATCCCACTGAGCTAATGTCAGTCTCAGGAAAGCCTGTTCCTTCTTCATATTGCAGAGGAATCCGCTTCTTTGTTCTTCCTGCTTTCTGGAGGACTCTCAATTTCTTAGTCCATCAAAGCTGTCAGTGTTGGGTTTTATTTTTTTTTCTGTTCATTCCTCCTTAATTACATTTCTCCCTGACCACAGCCCGGAGAGGCATAGCACCTTTGAGGGTTCTTGTGATGAAACTGGGTTCTAAGCAGATACTTCAGAATCAGAAAGYTCCTACCCACRTGTACAAAACCCGTCTTTGCTACAGGAGGTGACATGTTCACARGTTCCAAGGATTAGGATGCAGACATCTTTGWGAGCCATTATTTTAATGACTCATTCTGACTATGACACTTGTAGCCTGACAGTCCTTTAGATGTTTCATATCAGAATATTCTAACAACATATCATAAATTGAACTTGAAGACAAGTTCTTACCCTCCAAGGATTATTAAAACTTCAACTTGTGAGCTAGCTCTCAGGGAGCAATTAATGCCCTTATTCCTGAGGTGGCATAATCGTCTTATAAAAGTAGTGTTCAAAAGTCTGGCCACAATCAATGGCTAAGGTGTAYAACCATCTTAGAAGTATTTTTATTCTGTGAGTGATAAGGTATGTCAAGATACTTTGAATTGACTCCTTAGCTTACATCTGCAATTACTGATTAAAATTTTTTCAAAATGCCCTAAGGAAAACATTGTTCTAAATGTAATACAAGTAGAAGTCATAATTCCTTCAACAGGGTGTAGACTGTATCAGTAAATAACATTAGAGAACAGATGTTACATCATCCCAGGAAGTGACCTACAGCTATAGCAGACAGTCATGGATCTGAGAGTGAGGTACACATCAGGGAAGGCATATTTCTTATCCTAGATCTTAGCCTTGTATCATTTGGCCTTTCTGATGGACAACACTTGTAGGAATGTCTGTTTCTGACTTAACAAGGCATGCTGACACATGAGCAGGACCCCTGGCCTCTCTGGCTTTGTGGGTCATTCTCAACAGATGGGCTTAGAACATGGACATCCAGGGTTAGGGCTGCCCAGGAGGTGTTTGATGCCCACAGTGACTGCACCTCTGAAGAACAGTAATGGATGTGACATGCAGGCAGAGCACAGTACCTGAACTCTTAGCATGGCTAAAACACCATAGGGCAAAAGCTCCTCACATCCCTGAACTTACAGATTCTTAAAATCACACAACCATATTCCAGTTAATAGTATGCAGTTCAATTTTTATGAGATTAAAATCTTCTGGAGGACTGTTACACAACAATGTGAATATAATCAACACCGTTCTACTGTGTATTCAAGGATAAGTTAGCAAAAGTGAACCCAGGGTGTCTTAGTTAGGGTTTTACTGCTGTGAACATACACCATGATTATGGCAAGTCTTAATAAAGGACATTTAATTGGATTTGGTACCAGCATAGTAGGGTACTCCTGTGACAACCTGACCATGTTTTGGGGAGGACTGTGGAAAGACTTTGGAATTTTGATCTAGAAGAGCCATTGGGATGTTAAGAGTTCTGGGGGACGATCTGTAGGAGCATTAAAGATAAGATTGAGAACAGTGAATAAGATGGAGGCCTGGCTTGTGAAATTTCAGAGAGAAGATTAAAAACTCTTATCAGGGCCATTGCTATTTTGATTGTGAAGATTTTGTGGTTTTGGTTAGCTTGGGCTGAAGAATCAGCTGTGATTAACAAGATGCCAGAACTACTAAAGTGAAACCTTTGCATTACTGGGACTATTGATACTGGTTAGCTAGAGCTAAGAAATTAGTGGTGATTACGAAGAGACCAGCATCATTGAGGTGGACTCTTCTGGAAAGTGTTTTCTGAGAGCACAAAGAAGCTGTGTTCCAGAGATAGCCAAAGTTGTACCTTGTGCTGCAGTGGAACTTGGTAATGTGTAAGAGTCACACAGGAGTTACTGGTTTTGAAGGCATGCAGAGGTCATGAAGAGGAGATGAGGCTTGGCACTCTGAGAGGCCATGGAATGTCACTGGTGAAGGTGCAGCCTCAGTTACAATTGATGGCCCAGGACTGAAGGGGTCATACAAAGGAGCTGAGGCTTGGCACCATGAAGAGAGCCTATAAGAGGCTATTGGTGAAGCTTAGCTGCAGTGTTTTGGAGATGCCAGTGCCATGAGATGACCACCAAGAACAGCAGCAGCAGTGGAGTACAGGCCCCTGGAGCCTAGTAGACAAGGTGTGTGCTACAAAGGGCAGAGTTGGAGAAGTGACCCAAGTTCTTGGAGGAGCCCAGAAGATCATTAGTAGATCCCATACATTGGACTGTTAGAGTTTAATTTTTGCTTTTGATAGTAACTATACTCTGATAGTTTTCCCTCTTGAAGTAAGAAATTATTTTAGTGGAGCCCACAGTTAAGACATGTTGAATTGTTAAAAGACTTTGAATTTGAAAAGAGATTGGACATTTTAAAGGGATTGAAATTTTAATATGTAAGAATTTGCAAAGACTGTGGAACTTTTTAAAGTTATTTAGATCTTGGGATGAATAAAAARGTAAGGGTTGAGGCTTAATAGTGATGTATTTGTGCGTCAAGTTGACAAGGGGTCAATTGTACTGGCTGGTTTTGTGTCAACTTGACACAAGCTGGAGTTATCACAGAGAAAGAAGCTTCAGGTGAGNTAAGAGTTCTGGGGGACGATCTGTAGGAGCATTAAAGATAAGATTGAGAACAGTGAATAAGATGGAGGCCTGGCTTGTGAAATTTCAGAGAGAAGATTAAAAACTCTTATCAGGGCCATTGCTATTTTGATTGTGAAGATTTTGTGGTTTTGGTTAGCTTGGGCTGAAGAATCAGCTGTGATTAACAAGATGCCAGAACTACTAAAGTGAAACCTTTGCATTACTGGGACTATTGATACTGGTTAGCTAGAGCTAAGAAATTAGTGGTGATTACGAAGAGACCAGCATCATTGAGGTGGACTCTTCTGGAAAGTGTTTTCTGAGAGCACAAAGAAGCTGTGTTCCAGAGATAGCCAAAGTTGTACCTTGTGCTGCAGTGGAACTTGGTAATGTGTAAGAGTCACACAGGAGTTACTGGTTTTGAAGGCATGCAGAGGTCATGAAGAGGAGATGAGGCTTGGCACTCTGAGAGGCCATGGAATGTCACTGGTGAAGGTGCAGCCTCAGTTACAATTGATGGCCCAGGACTGAAGGGGTCATACAAAGGAGCTGAGGCTTGGCACCATGAAGAGAGCCTATAAGAGGCTATTGGTGAAGCTTAGCTGCAGTGTTTTGGAGATGCCAGTGCCATGAGATGACCACCAAGAACAGCAGCAGCAGTGGAGTACAGGCCCCTGGAGCCTAGTAGACAAGGTGTGTGCTACAAAGGGCAGAGTTGGAGAAGTGACCCAAGTTCTTGGAGGAGCCCAGAAGATCATTAGTAGATCCCATACATTGGACTGTTAGAGTTTAATTTTTGCTTTTGATAGTAACTATACTCTGATAGTTTTCCCTCTTGAAGTAAGAAATTATTTTAGTGGAGCCCACAGTTAAGACATGTTGAATTGTTAAAAGACTTTGAATTTGAAAAGAGATTGGACATTTTAAAGGGATTGAAATTTTAATATGTAAGAATTTGCAAAGACTGTGGAACTTTTTAAAGTTATTTAGATCTTGGGATGAATAAAAARGTAAGGGTTGAGGCTTAATAGTGATGTATTTGTGCGTCAAGTTGACAAGGGGTCAATTGTACTGGCTGGTTTTGTGTCAACTTGACACAAGCTGGAGTTATCACAGAGAAAGAAGCTTCAGGTGAGRAAATGCCTCCATAAGATCCAGCTGTAAGGCATTTTCTTAATTAGTGATCAAGGGGGGAGGATCCATCCTATCCCTGGACTGGTGGTCTTGGGTTCTGTAAGAGAGCAAGCTGAGCAAGCCAGGGGAAGCAAGACAGTAAGTAACATCCATTCATGGTCTCTGCATCAGCTCCTGCTTCCTGACCTGCTTGATTTCCAGTCCTGACTTCCTTTGGTGATCAACAGCAATGTGGAAGTATAAGCTGAATAAATCCCTTCCTCCCCAACTTGCTACACGGGACTTTCAATATCCTAGGCAAACATTCAACCACTGAGCTATATACCGAACCCTAAGGGGGGGGGCAAGTTATACTGCCATGACCCTTGAGCTCAAATGGTAAAGCTAGAAGGACAATTTCCCCATGTGTGTATGCACAAACAAAACAACGTATAGCTACAGGTTCCACTTTTCTTCAGTATCAAAGGCATTTGACTCTGTCTACCTCATTTGTGCTAAATGGTGTAGTGTTCAGATACTTATTTCTGACATAACATTTAGTGATAAGACAAACGTGCACTTGAAGTGTAGGAAAAGAGTAACTAGCATTCTCTCTGTGAAAGTCTGCGCTATGATTTCCTTGTGCAGTTATTCAAGAGAAGCGAATAAACCTAGGAATTGCAGTGACACATGGTGGCTCAGCCGGTGCTGGCCACAGAATGGCGTACTGCTGCAGAGCCATTGGAAGCCTTTGGATGCTGTGTACTGGCTACTGTGTGGTAACAGCTTGCCAGCCTGCAAACTCAAATCATCTGAAGGAATAATTAATTCTAGGAACAACCAACTTCACATGCTGTAAATGAACACTGAAGAAAGAAATGGCAGACTATAGCATCCCCATCTATAACTTTATGCCCCAAGAGTGAGGACCAAAAGTGGGGTGACGGCCTTCAAAAAAGTTACATGTATATATATATATGTATGTATGTATATATATTTATAGGGATGGCTAAAGCTGTAAATGTCTCCAATATTTTGAATATGAAATTAATGATAGTAAATAAAAATGCGATCTTATAAGTACTTAGTACTGTCAATCTCTAAAATGTATTCATATCAATTATTTAATTTTTCTTAAAGAGAA
>BDUI01002532.1:10636-21605 GCA_002335545.1 Apodemus speciosus | reverse complement strand
TGACGAGCACCAGAGGAACAGACTACTTTGTCTCATAATAAAAAAGCTTACTGGCCGCTCTTGCAGAGGACCCAGGCTTGGTGACCCAAATCTAGCTCACAACTGCCTTGAACTCCAGCTCCAGGGGATCAGACACTGTCTTCTAAACTCTACAAGCAAGCCCCCAACTCTGGGGAAGAAGCTGTACTGGGGAGCCAGCCACCAGAGATTTGGCATTCTGGGTAAGTGCTTTACCACTGCACTACATTTGCAGCCCTTGTTGGTGTTTTGAGACAGTCTCTCAACATGTAACCCCAGGATAGCCTCAAACTCTTCCATCCTCCTGTTCATCTTTCCAGTGCTGGGGTCACAAGAATATTTCAAAATACAATCCTAAAAGTAACTACAAATGTAGAGCTAACTCAACCAAGGAATGTGAGCCAACCTCATCCTCTAATTTTCTAGTTAGAGGTCAGTCAAAATTTGGAGAAGTCATTTCAGAGTAGCCAAGCAAATGGAAGATCACTACCACTCATCTATATATTCTTTTAAAATTTTATTCCAAATTAAGAAAAGTTGAAAATAACTTTACAAGGCAGTCCTCTGCTACACGTATACCAGCGGCTACAGCCCAGCCGATGTGTGCTCTTTGGTTGGTGGCTTAGTCTCTGGGAACTCTGAGGAGTCCAGGTTAGTTGATACTGTTGTTCTTCCTATGGGGTTGCAATCCCCTTCAGCTCCTTCAGTTTTTCCCCTAACTCTTCCATAGAGGACCCTGGGCTCAGTCCGATGGTTGGCTGTACATACCTGCATCTGTCTCAGTCAGCTGCTGGTGGAGCCTCTCAGAGCACAGCCAGCTRTGCTAGGCTCCTATCTGCAAGCACAACATGGCATTAGTAAGTGTTGGGTTTGATGCCTCTGCAAGGGCTGGTTCCCAAGTTGTGCCAGTTTCTGGATGGTCTTTCCTTCAGTCTCTGCTTCATTTGTCACTGCACTTCCTTTAGACAAGAACAATTCTGGGTCGAAAATTTTGAAGATGGGCAGGTGGCCCATGTCTCAAATGGGGGCCATATCTATCTACTGGAGGTGGTCTCTTTCGGTTCCATCTCCCTACTGTTGGGCATTTCTGCTAAGGTTATCCCCATTGTGGTCTGAGAGCCTCTCACATCCCTGCTGCCTGGACTTTCTAGAGGTTTCTCCCCACATTGCTGCATATTTCTATTCATTCTCCTGGCCTTCTGGGCTTCTTCCCCCACCCCATACTTGATCCTGTCCCCCTTTTTCCCACCTCTCTCCCACCCAGATCCATCCTTCCCTCTGCCTCCCAATATTATTTTRTTCCCCATTCTAAGTGGGATTGAAGCATCCATACTTGGGCCTTCCTTCTTGTTAAGCTTCAGGGGTATTCTGAATTTTTTGGCTAATATCCACTTATTAGTGAGTCCATACCAAGAGTGTCCTTTTGGGTCTAGACCCACTCAGGATGCCTTCTCTGGCTTCAGTGGGAAAGGATGTGCTTAATCCTGTAGAAACTTGATGGCCCAGGAAAGGGAACCGCTAGCAGGGTGAGGTGGGAGGTGGGTGGGGGAGTGCCCTCTCAGAAGCGAAGGGCAGAGGGGATGGTGTGAAGAACACAAGGAGGGGGGAACTAGGAAGGGGACAACACTCGGAATGCAAATAAAAAAGAAAGTGAACTGGAGAGATGGCTCAGCGGTTAAGAGCACTGACTGCTCTTCTAGAGGTCCTGAGTTCAATTCCCAGCAACCACATGTGGCTCACAACCATCTGTAATGAGATCAGATGCCCTCTTCTGGTGTGTCTGAAGACAGCTACAGTGTACTCACATAAAATAAGTAAATCTTTTTTTAAAAAAAGTGAAAAAAAAAAGAATAACTTTATTAGCTTTTAGAATCATGAACTATGTATTTCGAAGAAAAAGAATGCTTTCAATCGTGAAAGAGTAAGCTTGGGTACAATAACTTGTTCTACTCTCAACTACATGTCAAGAATCCCTCAACTTATAGAAAACATGGCACTCTTTTCAGGAACCAACAGGAAACCATATAATGCAATTAAGCCATCTTCCCCCACATTCTAACCACATGTGCCTGCAGAGTTAAAGGCGGCATAAATAACAGTCCAGGGAGGGGGGAGCCTGGAAAGGGGGAAATCATATGAAATGTAAATTAATATATCGAATAAAAAAATTAAAAAAAAAAAAAAACCAACAACAACAGTCCAGTAAGACAACACACACCAGTGCTCCCAGTGCTCTGAGGAAAGGCTCACAGGCAAGGAATTCTGACTCTCGAGGAACTTCACAAAAAGGAAACGCTTACCATCCAACATTGAAACAACTGCAGAAATGACAACTATGTCCAAGAATTCTTAGGATTATTCACTTGAAGGAGCTTACACAGACAGACAGACAGACAGACACCTACACACACACACACACACACACACACACACACACACACACACACACACACACACGGAAACAAAAAAGCAGCACATATTTAAAGCTATACAAGTCTCCTTGGAAAACACCAACTACACTTAGAGGGAAGATTACCGGATATGTGCTCTGGGAAGGCTTGAGTGCTCAGCAGTTACAAGCACACACTGCTCTAAAGAATCAGAGTCTGGTTCCCAGAACCCAGCTCTGGAGCTCACGATTCTGCCTGTTAGTCCAACCCTAGGGGACCCCATGCCTCTGGTCTCACGCACATGTAAAAAAGAAAGATGGTAGGTGTCCTAGCTCTTTTGTAAGATGTAAGAGAGAAATAAGCTATAGTGGCAGACAAATAAATGCAGGCTCAAGTGTAAGTGGGTGTGGGCTGACCACACTCACGGATGCACCATCCCAGTTAGAGCATCTCCAGCACCACATGACAGATCAGAGCTGAAGGCAAGACAGTGTGCCCAGCCACCTGCCTCCTAATGCAGTCAGTGGGACCAGTCGGCTGGTGGGTGTGATCCTGACCAAGTGAAGCACGCCTGGCTCTCAGAAGACTACTCACTGAAAAACACCTACTCTAAAACGGACTGAGTGCCATTCCACACACAAAATGTAGTCTTGTAAAACTTCAATTTCATTCAACATGTACAGATTCTTTGCTGGAAACAGAAACAGTGTATCTGAACTACAATAGTTCTATGTCCGACAAATACTAAATTGTAAAGAAAACCCAAAATCCTTTCCATCTTCCACAGCAGATGTGGAATTCCATGTTTTGAGCCGTTCTCAAGTAGCCCAGGCTGGCCTGGAATTGAACTCCTGATCCCCCTGCCTCCTCTTCCTGATTGTTGGGATGTCAAGCATGCCCYGCCCATTGTTCACATCAGTGTCTGAGCATCAGGACTGATTATGCCTGATGAACCAACAGGTAAAACCAGGGTTAAGCGGTATGTCCAAGGTGTGAACAAGTAACATGTACACAATAAACTGATCCACTGGTTCTAAGTGATTAATCCAAAGACATATGCTAATTCTGATCCACAAAGGCAGCCCAAGAGACTGACCCTATGACCAGATTATAATGAAGCCACCGAACCCAGCCTATCTTACTAGAGACACCTACACCTCCATATTCACTACTAGGCGTCCATCTATTGAGCATATATACTTGAATTTTATTCTGTTGTAAGAAAAATAAAATTACAAAATTCACATGAAGATGGAAGAAACTGGAAAATACTATTCTAAGTAAGGTAATCCAGGCCCAGATACTAGTTTTGAAGTTTTGGATTTGTGTTTTTAAGTGTCTGTAGAGGTCAGAAAGCTTAGAAAGGGCCGGTGAGAGGAAGAGATCCTAAGGGAGGGGGGGACAATATGGAAATAAAGGATGAAGTACTGAGGGCGGAAAGGTTTAGGAGGAATGGGGAGGCAACTGTCAGCGGAATAAACCTCCTTCTCCTCTAAATCACTTGTCATGCACTTTATCACAGCCACAGAAACTACAACACAACACCAAGGAGAGTAGAGGTGAGGCCCACYCTGAAGGAAGGAATTCATGACAGGCAACTGTAAACCTGATCAAAGCCCTGCTAGGGAGGTTCTAGGTCCTGGGGGAAAGCTACTACTGTTGTTTTATTAAACAAACATGTTGTCAAGCCACCTTTTAAATTTCTAGGCTTATTCCAACAGATCAGTATTCATCTCAACCTTGATTAGAGATGCTTCTTGGGCAGTGAGTAGTTAGTGCAAAGACTCCAACTGGTCGAAGTGCTGAAAGTTAAGTGACAACTGCCTGCCCGGGACACATCCTCAAAGCTCGGGGAACACTGGACAGACCTAAAGTATGTCAGAGGACGGAAGTGCTGTGAAAGGCTCTTCCTGACATCATGTGGTTGTTGCTTTTGCACTTGTGACTGAGCCAGGATTACCTGCACAAAATGGAGCAGGTGAACATTCTAGAGGTCCCACCCCTAGCTACTGTGGGGATTCATTTTGCTTCAGGAGTATAGCTACTGATTAAGTCATCTTATGGTCCACACATCCGTGGGGAGGGGATCTCCTTATAAGGAGACCACAGTATGATACTAGTAGAACTTTGCACTGTGTTCAAGCAGTTGACTTACACATGAGAACTCAAACTCTTTAGCCTATAGTAGTCATTTATAAATTTTAACTGTTTAAAAGTATCGGGCTAGAGAGATGGCTCAGCGGTTAAGAGCACTGASTGCTCTTCCAGAAGTCCTGAGTTCAATTCCCAGCAACCACATGGTGGCTCACAACCATATGTAATAGGTTCTGATGCCCTCTTCTGGTGTGTCTGGAGACAGTGACAGTGTAGTCATATATATAAGATAAATAAAAATCTTTAAAAAAAAATCTACTTCCATTTAACTAGATTTGAAAGCACACAGAAGCAAACATGGTGATAATTTGTAAATTACTGTTCCAACTCAGTATCTATGCTTCTAAGGTTACCTGGGAATCAGGTGACAATAATCAGTACTTCTTGTTGCCAAAATAATTTTAAAATGATAAATCATCTATAGCCATACTATACTAACTACCCAATCATTTAAAAAGAGTATCTCTAATCTGTGAGGCCCCTGTTTAGGAGTCTCTGTGAGCACTCAGTTAACAGCACCAACAAGTACTTTGCAGAGTTAACAAGGGTCAATGAGTAAGAAACACATTCATTCGCACCTCATTTCTTTTAAATCTACCTGGTTCTCTTTACTGAATTGAAAAGTATAGTACATGTTAATTACTTATGCTTATCTTTAGAATGTGACTCTTAGGGTTTACTGTAAACACCTTTATTGGCACCTACAGTGAGCAGTAAGCTTAAGTTACGAATCCATACTAGTATCCTTCGGACACACAAAAGTGTAATTAATGCCCACCACACTGAATTTCAAGCCACTTGGTTCCTGATGATTTTTATTTTTTTGGGGGGGGGGGTTTCCAGACAGGGTTTCTCTGTGTAGCCCTGGCTGTCCTCGAACTCAGAAATCCGCCTGCCTTTGCCTCCCAAGTGCTGGGATTACAGGTGTGCGCCACCACACCCGGCTCCCTGATGAATTTTTATCTTTTTTTTTTTTTTTTTTTTAATGTATGAGACTACACTGTCACTGTTGTCTTCAGATACAAAGAGGGCTACAGATGGCTATGAGCCATCATGTGGTTGTTGGGAATTGAACTCAGAACCTCTGAAAGAACAGCTAATGCTTTTAGCTGTTCTAAGCCATCTCTCTGACTTCCTCTGAGCCATCTCTCCAGCCCCCACTGATGGATTTTTAAAACGTGAAAAAGCTGTTATTTCCTATATGGACAGATGCAGGTAGGCCATGTTGGAACTATAGAACACAAACTATATATATATRGTCTATCTTAGATTACTTTTTTTGGATCCTGTTGGTCTTGCTCTATGACTGAAGTTGGCTAGAAACTCATTATGCAGTCTAGCCTGACCTCAAACCCTTGGCACTTCTCCCACCTCAGCCTCTTGAATGCTGGGGTTATGAGATGTGAGCCCTCACATCCGGCTTCAGAGCACTACCTCAGCTCAGATCAGGTCTAGGCTAGGCTATCATACTTAAGAGACTCAAACTGGATTCCAACAAGTCCCTAAAATATTTTCAAATAATATCCTCCATACCAAATATATCAGGTACCCATACAAAACCTAGCTAAAAGGCTAATAAGTAACAACACTATTATCATTTATGATCTACGGAAATGGGCAAAGCACTGAGGAATTATATTGATTCAGAAACCTGGGATCCATTTCAAGAGATAGACAGAGTGAACGCACACGCAGACCACAGGTCATCTTTTGAGTGTCATTCCTCAGGAACTGTCTTTGGGTTTTTTTTTCTTTTAATTTGAGACAGATCTTTTACAGAGACCACCCATAGCACTCCATGCATGCTCCCATCTCCACATTCGCAGAACTGAGAATAGATATGCACATATCATCTGGCTTTTCCATGTGGCTGCTAGCGATAAAACACAGGTCCTTATGCTTACAAAGTAAGTGTTTTACCATGAAGCTATTTCCTATTCCCACGGTATTTATTTTAAAAAGTTGACATTAATTTTGGGTGCACATGGAAGTCAGAARACAATTGAGGGAGTTGGTTCTCTCCTTCACTACGTGGGTAACATGAACTGAATCTAAAATATCAGGTTTGGTGGCAAGCACCTTTACCAGCTAAGCCATTTCACCTGCCCCTCGACATTAATTCTTTTCCCAATGTAGCAATCCTTTTAAGATCAGCCATGACTCCCAATACTTAAACAAGCTTTAATTTAAGGCTCTCCCATGAGGACAAACAATGACAGCCCAGGCTCATATCTACTCTAATTTGGCTCTTCATCTGTGTGTCAAGGCCATTCAGAAATAATTCTTTTAGTTGAGTCTTTAAGGAAAACAAAGAAATAAACAACCAGAACAGGAAACTTACATAATCAAGAACTGGGCATAACTTGAAGCAAAAGTTTACCTACAATCTGCCAGAATAGCTTGTTTTTGTGAGGTCACTGATCACTTTCATCTCATTACAAGTATTAGAAACATGTAACTGTCTCTCGAAAGCAGCCTCTAAGTTGTTTTTAGTAGACATATCGCAGAATAGAAAAGCACTTCAAATGCATTTCTTCCTTTAACATTCTCCTTAGAAAAACCTCTTCAGAGTCCAGCTCCAACTGTTTGTTACGAAATGCAGATCTACTAAAATCCTATTCCTGTAATGAAGATAGATCTAAAGTTAAAAAGTCATTATGTAACTATATGCTCCTGGCCCCTAACTAGTCTGAATTCTTATCTCCTTAGGTAAATGTATAAACCAAGTGGCTTTTCTGCCCTGTTTGTCTTTGAGTCAGAGTCTCACTGTGTAGCTCTGGCTCTCCTGGAACTATAAAGAATGCTGTCACAAGGATCACCCTGCCTTTGCCCCAAGTGCTGGTATTAAAGACAACCAAGGATTTTTTAAACATCAACTTACAATGACGTTATTGTTCCTAGAGTCCCTCATTTATACACCTGCTTTTGCATGATGCCACTGACAAAGCAGGAGCACAGTTCTTACAGGATGTAGTA
This sequence comes from Apodemus speciosus, assembly GCA_002335545.1. Lineage (NCBI taxonomy): Eukaryota > Metazoa > Chordata > Mammalia > Rodentia > Muridae > Apodemus > Apodemus speciosus. The sequence goes on along the minus strand of BDUI01002532.1, from coordinate 14,067 downwards.
ACTTCTCTACTTATAGAGGGAAATATCTCCTTTTTTTCCTTCTCCCATACAAAATCAGGGACCTAAAATACTACAAAGTAGTAAGGTTAGCAACCACAAATGATGATTATGCTAAAATATAGTAAACAATAACTTAGGGTGGTGTTCTGCAGTTTTCTGATGGACTTTCTTCCTAGTATAAAGCAAGTGCTAGAAAAACTGGCCTTTTCAGCAGTTTTCATCTGATATATACCAGTAACATCACCCTATAAATGAACAGCATTGTATACTTTGAGAACAGCTAAAATTGGAATCTGAACACATTCATAAGGTGCATGTACAAGAAAGTAATTGTGGTCATGGAATACATGTTCAACCGCAAGTCAAATCTATCATTACCCAGAGTAAATGACCTGGGTGTGACTCCTGATTTCAGCATTTAATTCTGTGTTACATAGATGTGTATCTTTGGAAACTCTCATTTTTGCACCCCAGTTTCCTCATCTANACAATTGAGGGAGTTGGTTCTCTCCTTCACTACGTGGGTAACATGAACTGAATCTAAAATATCAGGTTTGGTGGCAAGCACCTTTACCAGCTAAGCCATTTCACCTGCCCCTCGACATTAATTCTTTTCCCAATGTAGCAATCCTTTTAAGATCAGCCATGACTCCCAATACTTAAGCTTTAATTTAAGGCTCTCCCATGAGGACAAACAATGACAGCCCAGGCTCATATCTACTCTAATTTGGCTCTTCATCTGTGTGTCAAGGCCATTCAGAAATAATTCTTTTAGTTGAGTCTTTAAGGAAAACAAAGAAATAAACAACCAGAACAGGAAACTTACATAATCAAGAACTGGGCATAACTTGAAGCAAAAGTTTACCTACAATCTGCCAGAATAGCTTGTTTTTGTGAGGTCACTGATCACTTTCATCTCATTACAAGTATTAGAAACATGTAACTGTCTCTCGAAAGCAGCCTCTAAGTTGTTTTTAGTAGACATATCGCAGAATAGAAAAGCACTTCAAATGCATTTCTTCCTTTAACATTCTCCTTAGAAAAACCTCTTCAGAGTCCAGCTCCAACTGTTTGTTACGAAATGCAGATCTACTAAAATCCTATTCCTGTAATGAAGATAGATCTAAAGTTAAAAAGTCATTATGTAACTATATGCTCCTGGCCCCTAACTAGTCTGAATTMTTATCTCCTTAGGTAAATGTATAAACCAAGTGGCTTTTCTGCCCTGTTTGTCTTTGAGTCAGAGTCTCACTGTGTAGCTCTGGCTCTCCTGGAACTATAAAGAATGCTGTCACAAGGATCACCCTGCCTTTGCCCCAAGTGCTGGTATTAAAGACAACCAAGGATTTTTTAAACATCAACTTACAATGACGTTATTGTTCCTAGAGTCCCTCATTTATACACCTGCTTTTGCATGATGCCACTGACAAAGCAGGAGCACAGTTCTTACAGGATGTAGTAACTTCTCTACTTATAGAGGGAAATATCTCCTTTTTTTCCTTCTCCCATACAAAATCAGGGACCTAAAATACTACAAAGTAGTAAGGTTAGCAACCACAAATGATGATTATGCTAAAATATAGTAAACAATAACTTAGGGTGGTGTTCTGCAGTTTTCTGATGGACTTTCTTCCTAGTATAAAGCAAGTGCTAGAAAAACTGGCCTTTTCAGCAGTTTTCATCTGATATATACCAGTAACATCACCCTATAAATGAACAGCATTGTATACTTTGAGAACAGCTAAAATTGGAATCTGAACACATTCATAAGGTGCATGTACAAGAAAGTAATTGTGGTCATGGAATACATGTTCAACCGCAAGTCAAATCTATCATTACCCAGAGTAAATGACCTGGGTGTGACTCCTGATTTCAGCATTTAATTCTGTGTTACATAGATGTGTATCTTTGGAAACTCTCATTTTTGCACCCCAGTTTCCTCATCTACACAATGAGGCCAACAGCACTTACCTTTCACTGGCTGCAGACTTAACTGATGTTTACAGTGCTTACGAGGAAGTATAGCACATACCAAGTGCTACAAGTGCTGAGTAGTGTGGTCACAGGCTAGGACCTGACAATACCTCGGTAGCTAATGACTAAGTCACACAGGTAGCTTTTGTATGTTTCTATGCTATAGGCACATAGGCTAGACCTAATCAGAATGTGAACTCATGTACATGTAGTTAAAAACAGGATGAAGGCTGATCAATGGATGTTAAGTTACAGTTACAAAGGAGTTACAAATTCATTGTGCTCTGCTCCTCACCCTGACTATACCTTAACATTGTTCTATATTTCTTAGTGGGCTAGAAGGACAGACTTTATTTTCACCATGAAAAAGATCAAGCCTGAGATAGGCCATTCAAGCATCACACAATGCAGACATATTTAAACTTCACACGGGGTATATCCATGCATGGTCAATTTGTTTAACTTTATTTGTATTAAGAATATCTGTATCCCAGAAGTTTACTTACATTTTCTGCCAGCATACATTAAATTGTATTACTAGCCCAGCACGGAGGTGCACACCTGCAGGCTCAGCATCCAAGAGGCAGAGGGGAGAAGACTGGGAGAATGAGTCTGAGCCTAGGCTAGGCTACACAACAGAAGAGGTGGGGAAGAGGAAGACAGTTATCATTTGTACAGACCAGATGAGAAATACTGGATATACTACATGGAACGTTATATATCATTTTTCATAGCAAGTGGAAAACAATAAGATTGTATTTTATCAGAAAGGGAGAAAGAGGAGACTGAAGTCAAGGATTTAAATACAACAAAACCAAAAGCTTGTATTTAACACAGTTTATAAAAGGTCTCAGACAATGGTGGAGACAGGGAAGCTAAGAAGCAGAGATGAATTAACTCCTGAGGATCACAGCTAGAAAACAATAGAGGGAAAACTGAATCAAATTCACCTMACCAGTGCTGTTTTTGGATCCGCAGCCAAATGGGAAAAATGCCCTTTTTGCAGCAGCCCAAATCCCTGGGGACTCTGCCTAGGGAACGAGCATCAAGGGAAAGTGCCCGGCCTGGTTTCCACACAGGCTGCCTCCCTGATCCATACAGCTCCAAGTCTAAAATGGCTTCAATATAACCCAAGCACTGCATGATGGGAAATGGAAGATAACAGGGTAGGAGCCATACTCTAGGGGCTGACAGTCCATAATACTTGCCACCGGTGAAAGAGGACATTCAATCTGTAAAAAGGTGTGTGGTTTAGGCCAATTCACCTCATTTCTTATAAAGACTTCATCTGTAATATGGGTGAATGGTTTCTTAGAGTTAGAAGGCAGAGGCTAAGAAAATAATTTTGCATTTGATACTGGATTTTCAGCCTTTCATTTCTAAGGTCATGCTCAAAATTCCAACTTGGGTGGGAAAGAAAAAAAAAAGAAAAAAAAACCCAGTATTCTCCAGCTAAA
>BDUI01002531.1:57986-68472 GCA_002335545.1 Apodemus speciosus | reverse complement strand
TGGGAGTGGTAGGAGATCCTCCCGTGTCCACCCAGAAATTAAGCCAGTGTTTAAAATGATGTCCTAGAAGAGACAGGTACCCACAGACCTTTCTTGATAGAGTGAGGGGCTACCTGCCAGGGAAGGGGTCTAGCTCATCCAAGGCTGTGGGTGGGTGAGGAAGGAAACCATGATGGTTGAGAGGTGAGTCTCCAGCCCTCCCAAACTGCAGGGTGATGCTTGCAGAAGGGCCAAGGTGAGGTCTCTGTGTGGCTAACTTCTACTCCATCCATCTTACGCAGCAGGGTCCSGGTTCTGGTTGGCACCAGCRGAYAGGAACAGCGCTTCAGRCTTTCTTCTTTCTTCCCTTTCATTTTAATTGAGGGGGGAAAGAACTGGAGCCACTCGCTGAACTGCTCAGCATCCTCAAGGCGTTTGGGACCACGTGTCCTTCATAAAGAACACAGTTGAAGAAGCTCCAAGGCAGGATGCAAAGTGTGGGGATGCCTGTCGCTTTGGGAGCCTGGATACTATCCCTTCTCCATTCTCTGTGTGATCTTGTGCAGATCCTTAGCGCCGAACCRTTCTACCCCTGGAGGTAYCAAAAAGCCCTGGGTACCAGAGASCTCTCCACCGTGAGGTGTTACACTGGCGACTGAGATGTCCAGGGCGTCAGTTTTCTTATCAGGAAAATGGAGCCATTAGTACCAATCCTCAACTCAGGTGAGGAYCAGYGTTCAAGCTACCGGAGGACCTGGCCCATAGCGGGGACTTAACYGGCAGTTGCAATGGTCATACGGATATGGAAGCAGTCTGGCAGCATTCAGGGATGGAGATGACATAGACATCTTGGCAGGTGATATTATCAGAGCAGGCTCCTGAGCAGGTGGCTGCAGATATGGACTGGAAGGCTGGGGTGGGTGTGTCTTAGGAGACAACAGGAGCGTGTGCAAAAGCATGCAAGGAGTTGTATGCATGCGATGGTGGCTCCCCTGGAAGCCACGGAGCACGGAGACAGGTCAGGGCAGGAGAGTGTGAGAAGCGTGCATGCGTGCGATGTCAGGCCTGAGCTCTTTTACAGGGTGAAGGTGTTGCAGGATGGAGGCCGGAGGCCACTGCGCTCCGCCCTTGGCGCGCTGAGTTCGGCTCTCCAGCAGTCCTTCAACATGCCAGCCCCGGCCTACTGCTTGGAGGAGCTCTAGCCTCAGGGAGAGGGAGAGGGTGCTGCTGCCGAAAGTGGCCCACCTTCCACGCTGTCTCTGTGCTTCCCCGGCCTGTGGTCCAGGGATAGCCCCTGCCTCTCTTTGTAGCTCATCTTAGTTACCCATCCAAGTGCCACTGTGAGGATCAGAGGATGGCAAGGCAAGGTGACACATCCCAGCTGGGTATATGATGGCTCACAGCTGTAATCCCAGCATTCAACCAAAGCAGAACTCTGAGTTCAAAGGCCGGTCCTTGTCTCAACGTGCCCCCAGCCTCCCGAGAAACCAAGACAAAGGAGTCCTAGATGGTCACAGTCCTGGGACTCTTCCTCTGGCACATCAGTTTTGTAGTGTTCAGAAAAGGGAGAAAAATCTAGCAGGAACATAGAGGTTCTGGGCTAGAGGGTACAGGTTTTCTGTGTTTGATCAACCAGCTACTCCTAAAAGGTATAGGCCCAGAGCTGGCCAGGACCCAGAGGTTCCTGGTCAACCACAGGTGAAGACTAATTATGTTCCCATTACTCACTGTCCAGGAAGGGCTTAGACAGACAGAGATCAGTTCTTAGCCRGTGGTTACATCTTCCTCTGAAGCGCTTCGAAGTTCACCTCATCTGCATCATCCCTGGTAATGAGATGAGCTCAGGGGTGCAGCCAGACCTGGAGCCCTACCCCGGAGCCTCCAGGCTGCCCCTGTGCTCTTCCATCAGCCAGGTTAGAGACAGGGAAGGAGGGGCGAGTTCCGTTTTCACATGCCTTTTGGCTCCAGAGAGGCAGGAACTGGTGCCTTCGGGTCAGTCCCTGCCTCAGTCCACTGGTGGCAGCCTGGTCCAGAGGCCACACTCGCTGCACGCTGCAGAGATCCTCCCATCACTGCCTCCCTCTTGGCCCTTGGACTTCCTGCTTCCTGGGATTCAGGTTCAGGCCCCACCTCAGTCTTGATGGTTCCATCAGGGTAGGAAACTAGAGGCACTTAAACCTGCTGGAAAGGTGGGTGTAAGCCGAGCCTGCGTTGCACAAGTCACCACCCTCTGGTGGGTACTGAAGCTGCCTTTTGAGTCGGGGAATACAGGAACCCGAACTGACTGGACAGAGTGTACTTTCCATCACTCTGTTTCAACCCAGGCCCTACTGCTGAAGCCGAGATTGGGAACTCAGACAGTAGACAACCACCAAGGCTTGACCAGTGTTATGAGACCTAGTCTTTAGCTTATAGAGGGCCTAGAAACGGAGAACAACTTGCCTAGGGCCACACAGAATTTCTGGATAAGAATGCAGAGTGGTTGGCTAACAAGAAGCCATGTTAACGAAGGCCTGGGCAGCAGGTGGACAATAGTTCACTTTCCTTTGGAGGGGACAGTAATGTCCCTAACTGCAGGCAGTAAGTGAATGGCATGATGCCCTCACTCAGCACACAGTAGGACTTCAGAGGGAGCCAACTGGCCCAGTAACCTCGGGCAGAGAAACGGAGATAACAAGGGCTGGGAGTCCCAATGCTTGGTGCATGAGGTCCTCACAAGAGGCCTGAGTGTGGTTTTTCAGAGTGATTACCCTCAAGGCGTCATGCTTGGTGGGCGGGGAAGGCTGAAAACAACATGGACTCTGTCCTGCCAGACTCCTCTGAAGCTACTTCTGGATTGCCAGATGTACATGTAGGCTAGAAATAAGGAGTTGGGGACCAGCAAGATGGCTCATCATTGGCAACGGCTGCCAAACCRAGGATCCGAGTTCAATCCCTAGGACCTACATTGGTGGAAAGAGAGAACTGATTCCCCAAAGTTGTTCTCTGATCTTTGTTTGTTTTCCCTACCCTCAAATAGATAAATACATGAGATGTAATTTATCTTAAGAAAATGGGGGGGGGGCCTTCTGGACAAGAGCTTTTGAACCTGAATGTTCACCAGAGGTCACCATTTTCTCTGTTTCCTGGAGGTGACTAGCTCAGGTTACTTACAGATTTGGAAAAAGACCAACAGAGCTGAGTACCTTGACTTAGTGATCATCAAGGAAACAGGAACTGGCCCTGGTGTTGGGTGGGTCTATTCTAGCATCTCAAGGCTGACAGGGATTTGGTGCTGAGGATGGAGGTGGCCTCCTCCTGYGTGTGCCAGCCAATGCTGCGACTGAGAGCAGGATGCCTGTGGCTCCTTCAGCAAACTGATTTCTCATCTTTCAAGTCAAGCTTTCCAGGATTTCTCAGACTACCCTCCCCAACCTGAGCCACCCACAGGGGGGAGGGTGTTCTTTTTCTTCTTGGACATGTACTGGGACCAGGCCATTCCAATGTCCCTAGAGGTCTGGAAGTGATTTCATGCCACCCACTTTCCCCGGGGATACTCAGCTGCCACCTGTGGGTGGGTAGTGGAGCAAGTTGCTAACAGTTCATCCCCTGTGGCAGGTAGGAGGACTGAGGCCAGAAATGAGCACCGCCCCCACCCCCACCCCACCCCCACCTKCAGGAGTCAGAATTTGCCTCGGGAAAGGTAGTAGCTTCCCCGCACCCAGCCACCCTTGCCCCCATGTCCCTGTGGACCCGAGCCGCAGTCTGCTCTCAGGAATTCCAGGCTGAGTTCACAGTTGCCAGACAGCCATAGCTTTGAGAATAGATTCAAAGCTAGCAAACGCATTTTGCCTTCTTGTCTTGGTGATGGAAGGAGTGATCTCTCTAGCCCTGAAGGAGTTCAAGCCGAGGTCAGATCAGTCGGCCCTCTGAAAGATATTCTAAACTGGGGGAGGGGGTCCTGTGGTGGTGGGGAGCTCTCCGGCTGGCTCCCCTGTTGGCCCGTGGTGCGTTATGATCACCACCCAGGAGGCTCAGGACTCGCGAGTCTGCGTGGCACGTCTGCGCTCCCATGCGGACCTCGTCAATCAAACTGCCGCCTTGGCGAGGCCAAGACTTCATCCGCTCGCCCCAGGCCCTGAGAAAGACCCCCGCCCGGGCCGCCTGCCCGAGCCCGCCCCCAGCGGTGTCATTGTTCTCTGACGTCACGCGGCGGCTCCGCCCCTCTCCCCCCACCTTCCCTCCCCACCTCCGGTTCCCCCGGCTGGCGGCCAAGCAGCCTCCGACGACCCGGCAGTGCAGGGCTCCCCCCGCGGCCCGGCCGGGGCTGCGCCCCCTTGCGCTCTTCCCAACTTGCCTTTGTTATTCCAGCTCCCTTCCTCGCCTCGCCTCCGACACCGTGGCTGCCTGCAAAAAGCGGAGCGCGGAGTCATCGCCACACCTGGAGTCCCTAGCGGGCTCAGACCCAAGCCTCCCCCGCCTGCCCTGAAGGGGAGTGCGTGCGCGCGCGCGCGTGTCCAGCCTAGACGCTTGTCCTCTTTAGGACTAGAGTACTTCTAATGGGGAGGCTGGTGGGATTGAGGAAGGGACGCGGAAGAGAGAAATATGTGTGGTATGTGTACGTGAATGTGAGATGTAGTGCACGGGGGAATGCCTCGTGTTTTTTTTTTTTTTAAACGTACCGGGGATGGTGGTGCACATCGATATTTGTGTGTACAATTGTATGACTCCAGGTGCACGGGCATATCTGGGATGGAAAGTGTGTGTACAAGTGTGTGGAGGGGTCATGCGTGCTGTGAGAAGTACGCGTGCCTTGCTGAAAGGTAGGCGTAAACCTGTGTGCCGTTTGTGTAGGAGTTTCTGTGTGAGTGGCAATGGCCGTGAGCCAAAGGGAGTGCGCGCTTGGATGCATTCGGGGGCCGGTCTGCGAGGGGGCCCCCCACCCCCACCCCCCGCAAGTGGGCGCACCTAACTGTGCTTCGTGAGTGCCCTTCGCCACTACAGGAGTGGAGCCGAGCCCTGGGTTGTGAGCAGGGTTGGGTTATTTCCACCTCTGCAAAGCAAGAGCGCTCGGCTCTCAGCACCCCAGGCGCTCCCTACCAGGCACTCTGGTGTTCTTGCTCTTAACTTCAAGTAGCAGTGGGGACTTACGGTTCCCTCTGCACCTCTCGTTCCTTCTCAGGTATCAATGGAGGCGCACTTCAGCCTCCCCTACGTCACCCGTGGTAGTTAGGTTAGGGTCCTCTCACCCTCTCTCTGTCAACCCCGTTTTAGGAATAATCCCAAAGTCTCCAGGGAAGCTCCGCACACGGTGTCTCATTAGCAACCCAGTCACCCCAATTCAGATAGCTGACGGCACCTGAGGCCCTAGTGCACTCCTGCAGGGGACCAGCAGGAAGCGGGGTACGCCTTCTGGCAGTAATTTTGCTCCTATTAACGTGGTCCCTTCCTAGGCACACCAGTCTCCCCGTTCCAAACTTATAGGATGCGGGGAGGGGGGCGTTAAAGAGCTGCGAAGGGAGGCGAGAGGAGGGACGAGAGAACAAGCAGCATTGGAGGGCGAGGGTGGCGCGGAGCCTAACAGGGTCCAGAAGAGAGCTGAGACCTGGGAACTGGGAAGAAAGGGAGGAAAAGAAGGGAAAGGAGAGAGGCGAAAAGGAAAGGAAAGGGAAAGGGAGAGCGTAGCGAGCGCGCAGATGGAGAGCGAACCAAGGCAAGCAGAGCTGAGCGCTGGAGGCGCGGCACTCCGCTCCAGCCGTTACTCCGTGCCGGCTTTTGCGGGAGGCCGGCGGCGCGGGGCCCTTTGGAAATAGAATAGCCAATGTAATCTGACACTTCAACTTGCTCGGCTCCGGGCGAGTTGATTCACTTACTCACCCCCTAACGCCGAGTTCCTTTTCACTGTCTGTGGACATTAAAAAAGCGAGCGGCGGCGGCGGGCGCCCGGGAGAGCAAGCAGCCGGCCGGGCGAGCAGCGACCGGGCTGCAGAGCAAGCGAGCAGCGCCCGCGCAGCGCGCTGACCCTAGCCCCGGCCGGTGAGGAGCCGGAGCCGGAGCCGGAGTCGGAGCCGAGTGGGTCTCCGCGCTCTCGCTGCGCTCCTCCCGGCCCCAGCTTGCCCTACGCGGCGGTGGCGGCGGCGCGTCCTCCAGCGGTGGCAGTGGTGCTCGCAGCGCCCGGTAAGTTTGGGGACAGAGCCAAGCGCCCGTTAGCACCGAGGCTTCCACCGGCTCCCGGCGGATCGTCGGGGTGCGAGCGCCGGGTACTATACTAGGGCTTTCCGCTTAAAGGTTTAGCTTTGGTCGGGCGAGAGAAGCCAGCCGTGCGGACTCGGTGCGCTGCTCTGGCCGCCGGGGGCGGAGGCCCTGGCCACCAACGAGCGCCCAGCTTGTGTAGAGCGGCTCCAGATGAGCGCGGGGACCCGGGGGTCTTCGGGTGTACGGGGCGCCGCGCCGGTGCGGTTGTGCGCGCGGACCCGGTGCCCGCCTCCTGCCGGCGCGCCTCCCAGCCGTCGCTCTGAACAGTCGGGGGCCGGCCAGGATACGGATTCGGAGGAGGGAGGAGAGGACCCGGGAAGAACTGGCTGCGTCTCCCTTGCCTCTTTTGGAAAGATGTGAAGTTGTGCTCCTGTGTGCGTGAACCGCTGGGAAGGCGCTGGATTCTAGGGTGGCAAGGGTTGGTGGTGTTAAGTTGTGCCTCCGAATTACTATGGAGAACACACTTTTGTACATGGGAGATGGGGGCGCGGTTAAGTTGTTTTGGGGGGAGAATAGCCCAGGGAAATGTGACTGAAGCAGGACACGTTGAGGGGATGTGTCGAGGCTTCTCGTTACGGCTTCGGAAGCCGAAGGGGCTTTCAGGCCAACGCCTGGCCGGGGCTGCCCCAGTCGGGAGGCGAGCCCAAGGGGGAAGATGTGTCTCTGTGTGTGTGCGCGCGCGCGCGTTGCAAATACGAAAGTAATTTCCCCGTGTTCTTTCTTCCTCTCTGTCTCCGGCGGCGGTGGCCCCTGGGGAGTGGGAGGCCGACCCGGGAGGAGGTTGAGGGGCCGGGTCGGAGCTGAAGCTTGGTCCGGGTTGTGGGAGGGAAGCTCTGAAAGCTTGTTTCACATTCCTGGCGTCAGGGCCAGGGAGAAAACAGTGGGGAGCACGGCCTCGGTGTCGCGGTGCAGGCTGCGGGAGCGCGTCGCCCCCTGGCCGGGGACATCTGTCCAGGAAGCTGGCCAGGCGGGGAGAGGGCGCGGTGCAGAGGGCAGGCTCCCCGCCCTGGAGTGGTGGGGGCGCGGGAGAGGGGCGGCCTCCTCTCCTGGCCATTGTGCGCCAGCAGATTTTCACGGGAGACTGCCCCGAAGCCGCGGGAGAAGGCCAGGAGCCGGCCACAGCCTCGGGTTTAAAAGACACTCCAGGAATGTAAACAACCCGGGCGGGAGGGCTAGCGGACGGGAGCGCGCCAGGACTGCGGGCCTGGGCCCCCCACCCTCCTCTGGGGACAGCGGATCGGCGCGGCTACTCTGCCCTTCCCTCTACCTGTCGAAAACTTTTCCTTTCTCTGGTTTTACAGTTCCACCTTGTGCCTCCAGCTCGGAGTAGGGCGAAGGGCCTCTCCCATAGCCTGGGCTCAAGGAGSCTGGCATCCCGCACCCGACCCGGGAGCCCTGGAAGCCCCGGCGGCCAGATCTCTGCTTCGATGCCGAGAGCTCGGTCAGCGTCTGCCCCGGTAGCCGCAGCTTCTTGGGCTGGCGGTGCTAAGAGTAACTGGGGCTCAGAGCCTGCTCTCCCGAATGGCTCGCTCGCTTACTCCCGCCCTCCTTCCCGCGGCTCCTTCCCCCGCTCTCCCCCTTCCCCTTTCCCCTGACTGCTTTTCCAATGCCCTGACATGAGGGAGGAAGATTTAACTTGGCAGCCCAAACAAATGTTCTCTCTGAGATCTCCAAGAAGCTGGCTGGCGGCTGGGCTGGCGGGGCGAGAGCACCGCTCGGCCAGCCTCTCCCTCCTCTCTGCACTGCCAGGGACATTTGGAGCCCCGAGGGTGGACAGCCCCGGGCATGGACAGTGGGGACCAACCCCCGGGATTTGGAGGGGCGGTCTGTGGGCTGAGCCTGTGAAAGCCCCTGCCTTGGCGCTACATAGAGAGCCATTGGCTCCAGCTGCCTCCTGGTGCCAATGGTTTTCTTGAGCAACAGTTTGCCTCTGCTGCAACCTGGGAACTGGGCCTGGTAGACCATAGGGTTAACTAGTGCAGTCTCCTCCCTCCCTCGTGGGTGTGAGGACAGGCTGGTTACACAGGGCAGGGCAGGAGGCCAGAGGCTGTTCCCAGAGGTGCCTGGTTTTGCTTATTATTGTTTTTTTGAAGGTACAGATAAAGGGATGGTGGCTGGGGCTGGAGAAGCGGGCGACTTGGCTGCTGGTGAATTCAGGGCCTGCCTCTCTCTGCTTGAGCGCTGACTGGAGTGTGCAAGAGTTGCCTGTGAGCTATTTGGGAAGTTCAGATGAGGGAGCAAACTCATGGCCTTTCTTATTCGGACTGGTTTTTTTTTTAAGAGGTCCAAAGAAGGGGGAATTCCTGGCCCCTGAGCAGGGCTTGTGAACACCCGGGAGCCTTGTGCTGACCTTTCCCTCTTCAAGAAGAGGGTGTGGAAACACCAGCATCAAACAAAAGGCACATTGAAAGCCCTATCTATCTGCCTAGGAGCGTGTGCGGCCAGGAGTGCTTTTGGAGGGAGATGGTGTTGTCCTCAGAGTTTTATGGTTTGGGTAGTTTTGTTTTTCTCCAAAGGACAGAAGTATCACTGGCCCCCAAGTCGCATGGTTAGGAGACCTAGTTTTCTCATACGAATCAGAAGTTTAGACTTGGGAACTTGGTGACTGGGACTGGGGGAGGAGCTATAGAGTTTCCAAGACTTGAGCTGTGGTTGTAAGACTTTCTGAGTGCTGCTCACAGGCTCACAGAGGGGACTGGACTTAGGAAAAAACTTTGAATAAATAGCCTTGTCTGTGCAGAAACGGCTGCTGGCTTCTTTGTGGGGACAAAATGTTCTTTTTTTTTTTTTTTTTTTCATTCTAAGGAAAAGTGGGGGAAGGGATCCAGGGCAAATGAAGAAAGACCTAGAAACCGGGTTTTGGCTCCAACATCCCCCTCTATGTGAGTGTGTGTGTGTGTGTGCGTGTGTGCACATGTAACACTTCCCTAGCCACAGCAGTCCCACATTTCCATCCGTGGCTACTGTTTAGGTGACCCAACATGGCTCAGTTGTCCACAGGTTCACTGCTGCCAGAAGCTGGAAGGACCTGGCTGAGAAGAGCCACAAACCTGAAGTTTGTATGTCCTCAGCGTCTGAGGGCAGGACGGCCCTGCATGGGTCCCTAGCTCCAGCTCCGTGCTCATTGGGTAGTTGTGACCCAGGTCTTAGGGTAAAATGTTGTAAGACATCGCAGCAGCGAGTGAATTTGGGGAAACATCTGTGGGTATGGTGACATGATACCAGCATGTCGGGCCTGCCGGATAGATAGTGACTAGGTCCCATAAATTTTCATTCATAACTGCTCCCGGGGGTCCTTGCCAGGCCCCTGCCTCTCTTGCGTCTTTATGAGATTCCTAGGGTTTTGTGTAGATAACAAAGGCCGCTGCCCTAACTACCCCTGACCCTGACCCTGTGGCTGCGGTTTCTCCTGGTGACTGTGGATCATCTTAGCGGGACACAGTGGCCTCCACCCAAGCCCTCTTTGGGGGCAGGAGGAGGGGGCAGTGGGATCTTTGTTCTGAAGATACCCTGAGGCTGGGATTGTGCCAGCCTGCCTGGGTACGAGAAGCCTGGCCCGGAAGCTCCAGCCATGAGTCTGAGGTTAGACCCTCCCTCAGGGAGGCAGCACACAGCAAACCCACCATAGACACTAGACAGGGGGGAAAGAAAACCATATCAGATGGCTGTGGCTTGCTAGCTGTGTGGGCCAGGAGGTCACTCTGGTGGGCCTCAGTCTCCTGATTTGTAAAATGGGTTCAAGCCCAGAACTCCTACCATGCCACATGGTTGCTGGGGGGGATGGGGGAGATGCAAACATTTGAGTCTTGAGTTAGGCAGACTCTGGTGTAGAATATGTACAGGACATACATACAAAGGCCGGATTGGGGTAAGGTTTGCTGGACATCTTTTCCAGAGGTTGCGCCATGATCCTTTCCTCCCTGATAGCTTACAGCTGACTGCTCAGGCCAGCTTGCATGCTTCCTGGGATAGGGTGCTCACCACCTTTGGGCAGCATCTGTCCTGGTCTGCTGTGAGATAGGAATACGCCTTCTGGAAAGCCACACCCACTGGTGAATCTGGACTTTGGACTGAAGATGCTTTGGCCTCTCCCAAGCACAGACCTATGTTCCCTTAAGGGCCATGAGGCCCGAGTCCCGTAGGACATGTGTATATCATATCATAATGTAATATGTGTCCACGGAGGGTGAGGAGCACACTTCCAATGGCTGCTCCCAGGTTTATTGAGATGAGAGAGATGCAGGGAAGGGTCTGTCTGCCCAAGAGGGTCTCT
>BDUI01002531.1:38313-54596 GCA_002335545.1 Apodemus speciosus | reverse complement strand
GGTGGTGGTGGTGGTGGTGGTGGTGGTGGTGGGTGTGTTGGGGGAGGGGTGTTTTTCTGTAGCATGTCTGCATTGCAAGCTGTCTGAACAGATATGTCCTTCCAACGATCTCCTAGGTCAGATCCTTGTCAGAACCAGTGGGGAAGCTGGGGAAGGGGGGCTGAAGAGTGACAAGGAATGACATGGGGCTTCAATAACTAGAATGGCTTATTCTTGGGACCATTAGAGCAGGCTTTGAGTCTCCAGAGCTATGAACCTTCCTGAGACACCTGTCCTCAGGAATAGGGTTTGAGGGATGGTTCTGTTCCCCTATTGGTGGGTCCACATGCCTCTCTCTCTTCCTCTCCAGCACACATGCAGATTGCACACACGGTCATCTCTGCCTGTCTCTATCCCTTGTCCTCACATATGGGGGAGTTTGATTCTTTTGTCTGTCAGTTTTTTCCCACATGCTTGTCAAACTCAATGCAGGCCAGGACATGGCCAAGCCACTGATGGCGGAGACTGTCAGAATAGGACTCTTGTGCTTTCAATGACTCCTTGTCCAAAATTCCTTTGGGGTGTCTGGCTTGAGTAGAAATGGCTCACAATAAGGGATTCCTCTGTGCTCTACAGAACCCTTCCCTGCCTGGAGGCTCCCCTTCAGCCCAAAAAGACTCACCCTATATCCTTAGCTGTGGGTCATAGGAAGAAATATCCCTTCTCCCTCAGAACCCCCTTCTCTGGGCTTTGAACTCCTAGGTCTTTAGAGTTAGGGGACTGTCTGTCTTTTTCTAGCCCAGGAAAATGGAGCCTTAGAAAGCAATGATTAACTTCACTCAACGTTAGCAGTATACAGAGCTGAACTAAACCCAGAACCTGGGCTCTGGCAGTTCATGAATTCATTAGACACTTACTGAACATCTACTGTTGGCCAGTCTACAGTGCACTTCAGTAAAGGCTGTTTATAATCTAGCTCAGGAGCCCAGCTGGATGGAGGGAGGGTAGGGGTGACCCTGGAGTTCGTTTTTAAAGACAGTCTCTAAACCTCTTGTAGTATACAAGCTTGAGTGTGCACGTGCATATATGTCTATAGCTTGAGAATGGAATGCTGATGTGAAAGAAATCAAACCCAAGTTCCTCTTGAGAGAGTTCAAACTCTTAATGCGCCAAGGTTTCCTTCCCTCCAGCCCCCAACCCATTTCATGCTGACCTTGAGCTTGTATGACTGGTGCTTTGTCTGCTTGCTGTTGGTTCCTCTCTGAACAAGGAAGCAGGGTTGGAACCTGCTGGCTCCACCCTAAGAGTCACCTGTGTCAGGTCCAGGTGACAGCYGCTGGAGGAAAAAGGTACCTGGCTCAGGGTCCAACTGTCTGGACTTTGCTCTGTCCTCAAGGCTCCTGCCCAGTCCGTCACCCTGCACCCTTATGTGGACCTTGACCTCAGCTGCGGCAGTTGAGAAGCTCAGAGCACCATTTCAACAGCGGGCATGCAGCCTAGCCCAGGAACAGACAGACCGAGGGGCTCTCCAGCAAGAGTCTTGACTTTTTCTCCTGGTGTTTGGAAGTGCCAGGGAGTCCTTCCAGAGTCTCTGTTTGTCTTTTTGGGTGGCACATGAGGAGAGTCCAAACCCAGAGGGGTTCAGGGACAGGCCCTAGGTCCACCAAGATGGCTCTCTTACAGCAGGCTGTCCTTGCAAGGAAGAGGCTGGCTCAGGGGAGAAGATGGTATATCACTGAAGTTGCTATTGTTTATACACTTAAAATCATTCCCCCTCCTCCGTGTGTATGTGTGAGTGTAAGAGTGGATATGTGTGTGTGTGTGTGTGTGTGTGTGTGTGTGTGTGAGTCTACGTCTGTATGGTGTGTGTATGTGTGTATGTGTGTGTGTGTTTCTCACCAGGACCTTAGCTGATAAGGCTACACTGGCTGACCAGTGAATGGCAGGGATCTACCTGTCTCCACCTCCCAGCTCTGGGATTGGAAGAGTCCGCCACTACACTTGGCTTTTTATGTGGGTCCTGGAGGTTGGACTGGGTCTACATACTCACGGGGCAAGTGCTTCAGGGACTGGGACACCCGTCTCCCCAGCTTGTGTCAGGATTTTTCTGGCTGTCTGGAGTCTGTTCTCAACTCCACCTTTTATATTTGACGTCTCTGACCTTGGCCTCCACGTCTGTTTACGAGTTATTCATGCTCTAACAATCACTGACACACCGCCCTCCCTCCCAATAGGTTAGGAAGCTGCCGAGTGTTCAGTGCCTGGCTTGTGGTAGCCTTAGTCACTGTCATGAGTGCTCTCCCAAAGTCTTACCTCCAATATACCGATTGCTCAAGGTCAAACTGACTCAGAACCAACCAAAGCCTTCTGATTCCTTGTCTTTAGGACCTTCTGAAACGTGACCAGGGCGGGGCAGGGGGGACCTACTATTCTCTTGTAGCAGCAATAATAACCCAAAGACATTTCAACTCAACCTACCAAGAGGCCTGGTACCCCTGGAGAGTGTTCTAAGTCATCTATCTGGCTTTCTGTCTGAGAGTCTTGTTTTCCCTCCTGCAAACTGAGGCTGGAGATGCCAAAAACTTCCCTTTTGGCTTCTGTCCATGCGATAAGACCCAGGGTAGACCAAGCCTCGACACCTGCTCAGCTCTGTGCAGAGCATCTGTGAAGGAGTGGAGAGAATGGCACCTTTGGCTGCTCATAGACCCTTCTGAGCTTCAGTTTCCTTACTTGCCAGTTATGAACTGGGATGATATCACGGCATCCTGACTCAGGTTGATGAGGTAGCACAATACCCTTGCCCCAGAAACTGTTAACGTAGTTTGCTTGAGAGGAATTTTTATAGTAAAGAGCACTCAGCCTCATTCTCATATCCCCCATCTTCTGGAGAGATGGCCCACAGCTTGCTTCTGTGTGGACATCTTGGAACAGTATCAGAAGGATGCCCTTACCCGCAAGGCTGGAGTCCCTGGCCATAAGAGGACTAGCTGGACACGTCTTGGCCACATTCCAGCTCTGTGTGTGACCTCTGCCTTCAGAGGACACTGTCTTTAGAAGCCTGCTTCTCATGCAGCTCGACATTTTACTGGTGGGAAAACCAAGGCTGAAGACTGAAGAGGGACTTGGCTAAAGTTCCTAACAAAAGAGGCCTCCTGAGACATATTACCTTGTCCAGGGTCAAGTGGTCCTAGGATGAGTCGTTATAGGTATGACCTTCTGGGATAGGCTGGTACCCCTGGGAGCTAGTCCTGTCTCCTGCTGCATGGGATGTACTGTGTGTCTGTTCAGCCTGTAGCACTTTCAGAAGATTCGTGGGGAGAAGTTCAGCCACCTCTTTCTCCAAGGAAGGCAGCAGACCAGGTCAGAGCTTATGTGTCTCCCGGAGAAGAACACTCAGCCTGCAGAAGAAGTGCCAACCATGATACCGGGAGTGGCCTTCTCTGGGGGCATGCTTTGCAGGCAGAGAGGCAGTTTGGGTCGGGCCTTAAGGAGGGCTGTGATCCCCCATCTGCCACTGTGGTTAGCACATCATTTCCCAGGCTCATGGTCCTTATGTTTCTGACTTTCTGGACTTTGGGAAGTGGTCTGGATGGATGGCAGGGAGAAGGGGGCTGCTCAATGGCCTTTAGCCTCTCTGCTCATTACTGTGTCTCAGTTCCTGGGAGAAGAACAGAAAATTCAGGGGGAAATTCTAGTTTTGTGTTGCTGATGCGCTGTGGAGCTCCGCCTCTGCTGAACCCCCTTACTGAAGGGGCGGGCCTTCACTGCCCCGACCCGACCCGGCCTGAGCTGACTTTGAATTTCTGCTCTTTCTTGTCAGCCCAGCTGGTCCCTTGATGCAGGGGTGGGCCTGCTTAGAGGGTTTGAATCCTTTCAGGTCTCAGAATTCTTGAGTTTTCTGACCTGGATAGTTTCCCTCTTTGCCTGGTCCCTAGCAATGTCTAGGCTGCGTGGTGTGACACACAACTCACAGGCCCCGCATATCCATCTCCAGTATTCCTGGACCTTTGGTTCCCAAGTCCCGGAGGTATCTTGGCAGCCACATGCTCTGATGCCTGTCATACAGATGTATGTCCTTCGTGGGACATCCCCATAGTGTTGAGTATGGTTCTGTGCGCCTCCAGGAACGGGCTCACTCTCCAGCGGTTCCTTCCAACTGAAAAGTTACATGTTCCGTGGAGCTTAGAAGGGCCCTTGGGGCCCAGTTCTCATCCCAGCACCATGAAGAATCCAGGACTCACCCCCTTTCTGACACAGCACAATTGTGTCACCTGGGTCTTCCTCGGCTGAATCTAAAGCAGGATGGTGTAAGCAGAATGGACTCCCTGGAGGAGGTGGCTTTCTTTTGGCCTCAAATTTTCTAGGTTAGGGTTTCTATCGCTGTGATAAAGCACCATGACCAAAGCAGCTTGGGGGAGAAAGGGTTTATTTCCTCTTGCACCTTGTAGTCCACCCCCCAGGAAATTCAGGGCAAGAACTCAGTACAGCACCCTGGAAGCTAAAACTGATGCCAAGCCCACGGAGGACTGCTGCAGACTGCCTTGCTCTTCAGGGCTTGCCCAGCCTGCTTTCTTAACACTCCCAGGACCACCAGCCCAGTGATGGCCCCACCCACAACCACTGGGTCCCTCCCACACCAGTCACTAATTAGGAAAATGCTCTCCAGACTTAAATACATGTTGATCTTCTGGAGGTATTTTCTCAATGGAGAGCCCCTCTTCCCAAACAASTCTAGCTTGGGTCAAGTTGAAATAAAAGTAGCCCGTGCCCTGGGCCTTTTTACGTTCTTTGCGTCTGGGCAGTTTGCAGAYGTCAGGTTGGATGGGGAAGTAATGCCCTCAGTGGGATGTGGAAGTGGCTAGGGAGGCAGCTGGTTGGGACACAGGGGGAAGAGGCTGGCACTTGCTGAGCAAGCAGGATCCTGTGCTGGGTGCTTTTGGAGGGTGGCTTTGTCTTTCAGGCTCTTGCTGTCACATTCATTCACCACTAGAGGTGGAGTCCTCACCAGGGAGGTGGGGGCAGTATGGACATGAGACGTGAGACGTCCTCTAGCCCGCCTCCTCTCTAGCCCGCCTCCCACTGGCACTTGCCTGAGTCTAGCTTGTCCCTCACTGCCCACAGCCATCTGTCCAGGCCCATCCCACCCGAACACTCTCAGGCTCCGAAGCCCGGGGTTCTCAGTAAGAAGCCCCTGGGTCTGGAATCAGAACATCTGGCATTGCTTCCTGCTGCGGCATCCCTTTTCGCTGTTAGGAACATCAGACAGGAGGCCCTACCCTTGTCAGGTGCTGTGCTATGTCACTGTGTCAGACAGCACAGAGTATTATTACCGTATGCATCAGTAATAACATCAGCCCAGACCAGGCCAACCCTTCATTTGCCCAGTGGGTCTAAACCAGAGGGACGGGTTGCTAGTTGAGCTAGAACTGGAACCAAGGTATCCCAACCAGGCAGCCTGTAGCCGTTTCTACACAAGCCCTCCGCTGGAGTGAGTAAGGCTCAGGTACAGGGCCCCCTCTATGGCTGTCAACAGGGTTGCTACCCTGCTTGGGATTTCTGCTTTGTCTCACAGAGGTCTGGGTCCTGAGCCTCTGACCCTGCTCTCCAGGGCCTAGGACAAACATGAAGGTATTTATTCACTGTGGTGTCTGGGGTACTGCTGGCCCTTGATCGTGGCCTGCCCGCGGCTGCCATCCTCTAGCAAGATGCTTTTCAGTACATGTGGGACTGTCTTGTATTCTGCCAGCTGTTACTTAGAGTAAAGCCAGTGTCCCCAGAAACCATTACCCACCCCAGGAGACTCCTTGCCCGCGTGTCGGGCCTATTTGGCCACCAGATGTTGCTTTGTCCTAGACCACAGTTTGGATTTGTTGCTGCAATGTCAGGTGACATGACCCCTCCCAGAACCCACAGATCCAGAGATGATTCGTGGGTGGGATCAGGGGGTAATAGAGGAAGCCCCCTCTTCTCCCCGCTTTCCAGAGTGAGGCCCAGAGAAGGGAAACAAAACTAGCAAGATACTGGGTGCTCCTGCCCTGGTGTTCTGGCCTCCCTCTGCCCCCACCCTCCACCCTCTGAGGCTGGCCTTATCCCTGCTGGACCAAGCGCACGCAGCATGGGGGACCACGAACACAGCAGCAACCTCTGCGGAGTTCTTACCGTTCTTAAAGTCTTCCTTACTTAGACTGCTTCCCTGGGACAGATAGGGAGCGTCTCTCACTAGCCCTGAGAACTAGGTTAGGGAGCGTCTCTCACTAGGCTGAGAACTAGGCTATGGATTTTGTCATGTCCCCAGTCCTATTCCCCTAGGAGAGAGTGGTTATCTAGAATCCTTTAGGGTCTGTCACCTCTAATGTCACTGCTACAGTGCCTACTCTGTCACCATGTCCATTCTCGGTCAGTGGTCAACCCTTCTTCCTCCCTGCGTTCTGTGCTGAGTACTAGTTCTGTTCCCTCCATTACTCTCTCTCTCCCTTCCCTCTTTCCTTCATAGTACTAAGGATCAAACCTGGAGCTTCGCTCATGCTGGGAGAGCGCGCGACCACTGAGGTCCCTCCCCTACTGTTTGAGGTCTCAGGCGTGGAACTCACTCTGTAGCTGAGGATGCCGGGCACCATAGGCGGGGATCATCACATATGGATTATTCAAGGTTGGGGGTTTCACCGAGCTCAGCCTCCCAAGCCGCTGAGCCCCAGGCTCACACAGCACACTGCAGCTTTCTGATGTCCGAGGCACCGCAAGCCCATACCCTTGACATTTTCTCTAGCCTCTTCATTCAGTCTGGTGAACTCCTATTCATCCTTAAGAAGCCAGGTCAAAAGCTGTACCCCTGGGCTTATCCCCTGATAGATGCTGGGAAGGTTCTCCACTGAAGGTTCTCCCTCTTTCCTCCCCTCTGCTCTCTCTCTTAGTTGCTTGCTATCATCCTAGGCTGGAGCTGGGACTGGGCCTCCCTCCCTTCACACCCCCTCTTTCCGCCCTGTGTCCTCACAGGTTGGCCCAGGGCCTGCACAGAGGAGGTAATGAAAACATTTCAGTGTATTCCTGGAGCAGTAGCTGGTTACTATGGAAACAAGGAAGTGTTGCAACTTCCTGAACTTGAGGTTGGGGTCAGAGAAGGCAGCTTTGTCTTGGTTCCATGAGATGGACCCAGGACGACTGTCCTGGGGGTTCTTCTAACTCCCAAGTTGCCTGTGGCAGGCATTTTCCAGTCTTTGAGCCTCAGTTTACCCTTCAGGAAAATGTAGACATGGAGATGCTTAGCTTGCAGTCTTTAATCTGTCTCCTTGTGTGACAGATGATCCCTTTGCCCTCTTCAAGCCTCAGTTTCCCCACTTTGCTCATCTGTTTCCCCAAAAAGATACTTCCTCTAGTGTCTGGACCCACGTGTCTATAGCCTGAGTACCCTTGCCTGTACCCTGAGACTGCAGGAACACAAAGCAGGAAGTCCCCACAGCCCGGGTTGCAGAGAGTAGAGCAGGAGGTGGGTGGAGGGGTTGTCAGCAAACCAGGCCAGATGACTCTGGTCTGAGCTACCACATGTACTGGGTCACTTTCCCTCATCCTGAAAGTGGCCTGGGCCAGTGTGGGTCAGGGTGGCCCTTGACTTGGCTGGACACTGCCAGCTTTGCCTTCTGGTGTCACGCTATGGGGGACCCTGGCCTGCCCTGTCCCAAGGAGCCTCAGAGGATGTCCCCTGCCCACAGCAGTAGGTGAGCAGCATGTCCTTGCTGTTTCCTCTCTCTGCCTGATTGCTTGGAGTCTCAAGTCAGCCAAGCTCAGGCTGCAGCCTCCCCCGCAGCCCTGGAGCACAAGCAGGTGCCTCTGAGTACAGCCTTGTCCACACATGACAGAGAAGCCAGGCGGAGAGTCAAACAGCCTAGCCCAGGCCCCCACTGCTGTGCATACCTGACACCAGGCTAAACGTAGGCATCAGACTTTGGCTGCCCACAACCACTTTGGGTCCTTTATGCCTTTAGAGGTAGACCAGGTCTCCCCTAGGTCTGGGACTCGTAGGGTCTGGAGGAAAAGGTTTCACGTCCTCTCCAGCTCAGCTTACTGATCTATAGGAAGGGAGTGAGACTGAGTAGGTTGGGGCAGGTTGCCTGAGTTCTCTGGACCCGTCACACTCAGTGGGAGGGCATTCGCAGGCTAGAGCCTGGAGCCCAGAGCCTGGAGATGTCTGAGAATTTGGGGGTGGGGGTGGGGGTGAGGGGTGGGGGGTGGGGGGAATATAAGTCAAAGTGCTGTGGTGTATGCAGCTCAGGAGTAGAATGTGTACCAAGCAGATCTGAGGTTCAAAGTTCTATTCCCACATGAATGAAGTAGTGGGAAGGAAGGAAAGAAAAAGCAATCCTGGTTTTTTGTTTGTTTTTGTTTTCCGGCTTAGGAGACAAGCAGACATCCAGATAGGTCTTCCTTCCCTTCAGTTCCTAGCTGTGTTTCCTATCCCTGGAAACAGCCTGGATCTCCTACAGGGTCTACTGACTAGTTAGTTGCTCACTCCTGCTACCTCACAGCCTCATGATCTGACCAGCCCTATGCTCCCCTGCACCGTGGGACCATGAGTCCGTGTCTGCGTCTTGAATGCTGTTGGAAGCCTGTTTGAGCCTCTTTGTTACCACATAGGCAGAATCCTCACACTAGACGCCCCCCCCCAATCCCACTCAGGCTTCATGTCAGATCTCACTTCTAGAAGATTCTCACTTTGTGGGTGAGAGCGGGTCCGTGTTTCTTATTGAGGCCAGGAGACGACCTCAGGTCATTTCCTCAGGCGCCGCTCATCTTTTTCTGTTAAATGATCTGCTATTAGTGAGTAGACATACGTGTGCCTGGTGTGTGCATATGTGGATGTGTGTGCTATAGTGCATGTCTGGCGGTCAGAGGGTCTGAGGACAACTTTATGAAGTCAGTGAAGTCCTGGGATTGAACTCCGGTCACAAGGTTTATATAGCAATACTCTACCTGCTGAGCCATCCAGTCAGACCCATTGGGGGTGTTTTGTTTTGTTTTTGAGTCAGTCTCTCACTGACTTGTCTCTGCCTCCCCAACACTGGAATGAGAAGTGAAGCAGCCTTTTTTACATGGGTTCTGGGGCATCAGAGTCAGGCCCTAAACTCTTAACCCACTGAACTATCTTCCGGCCCTGGGGTTTGTGCATAGCCACAGAAACCAGTTCTTTCCAGTTTGGCAGTGAGAGATCTTACTTCTCTGTTTGCTGAGGTCTCCTTGCCCACCCCCCACCCCAGCTTTCTGCCTTCTTCCTGCTTTGAGATATGTCCCCAGACGGTGCCTGGGACAGAGAAACCCCAAGCCAAGCTGCGTGTAGCCACGAGGGCTTGGAAGAAAACCTCTACCATCATCCGGATGACACTGCTGGACAGAAAACGCAGAGTCTCAGGGTGTGGGGTCCCCAACATGTTTCCCACCTTTTTGGGATCTATACAAAAAAAAGTCATCTAGCTGTCAACCTGGTGCTTTCCGAGTCCTGCATGAGCAGTGCCTTTATTTGCCTTTTTGAGTAGCTACTTTATTTTTTTTTCTCTTTGGGATCCCTTCTAGTAATAAATCCACGTCTCATTTTATTTGGATTTCTCATGCAAAGCAGCAGGGAGGGTTAGTCAACTCTGCCTTGGTTGTTCTTCACTCTGTACGTGGTTTGCTGGTGGTGTTTCTACGTGCAGGTGGTTGGCAGTCTGTCTGTCTGCTAGGGACGGTGTGCTAGCGCAGGCTTCTCACTGCACAAACACTCACTTACACTGTAGCTCCTTGCAGATTATACATTTGTTAAATAACATCCTGGAGAACAACATTGTTGTTGTCTTGCTGCACTGCCTGCAGCTCGGAAGTCACCCTGCAGCCACCCTATGACTGTGGCTATGAGATTGGGTTTCTGTCCTGGGAGCTTGTCTTGTGGGATAACACCTGAACTCGACCTTCTGATGTCCAAAGGCCTCTGTGGTACCCTCTGTATCCTCCCATCTTGCCCTCTCTCCCCTTGGCCACCAGAATGGGTCTGAATAAAGACACCTGAGCCATCCTCCCATTGCTCACCAATCCTCTTGGCCTTTCCACAGGCCTCCAAGGCTGCTTGTTATCAGGCCCCAGCCATGATTTCACTTCGTACATACTTGGTCCATTCCGTTTCCTCTGCTCTGTATGCCTGGGGAACTCCTAGGCATCCTGCAAAGCCTGCCTCCAGCCCTCAGCCTGTCCTAATCCAGCAGCTGGGTCAAGTGTCCTTCCCCCGATTCGATTCCTCGGGCACTGCTTGCTGACTTCTGTGTCAGCCCTTGTCGTCAGGATGGCTGCCACTCTCAGTCCCGACTCGCCAACACCCTGCACCACGGCTGGCAGCTATCGAGCATTCCAGAACGCTCTCCACACTGTGAATAATAAGTGACGCCACCTTTGACACAGTGCTGGTGGGTTTGTGGTTTGGAATACACATCCTCGCATTCAGGAGGAATGAACCACCTCAGTGTGGGGATTGCAGCTGGGCCCAGAAGCCTGGCCCAGCCCTGCTGTGCTTTCTTGACCTTCGTCACCTTGCCAGTTGGAGCAGAGGGCCCCGGCCTGGCTCTCAGAGCACCTTCAGGGCAAGGCTGTTAGGTGCAACATGGCCAGGTCTGGAGACACCTGAACTTCACTTACCCCTCTGTCTTGCCGACTGCTCCGGTTTTGCTGGCTTGGACATTATCTCAGTTTTAGAAGCCTGGCCAGGCTGAAGGGCCTCTTGGGCAAGACCCTGGGCAGATCTGGGGCCTGGGCCACATAGGCAGCCTACACACCAGGCAAGTCTATGGCAAATGGCTCTGGCTTGCCAGTTCTGGGGAGGGTAGAGGGAGGGCCACCTTCTGCTGGGTAAACATGGTGTCCAGGCCTGCCCAGGCACGTCCCTGGCTCTTTCGGTTAAAGACATAGGACAGCATTTCATTTCACCAAGGCTGGAGTTGCTGTGGCAATGAGAAATGACAGGTAGGGACATGAGGGAATCTCTAAGGCCTGCCAGTTCTTAACCAGATCAGGGTACAGGCTGCAGGAGGATGTTAGGGGGACAGTGTCACCTGGCCAGGTTCTGACTGCAGTCCCTCCCCTCACTGCCTTTTCCTCTGCTGGCTGCTCCTGAGCCCTCCGGGATGGGTGGGCTCTGAGCTACTCCTGGGTTAAGCCAGGTCTGACTGGAGCCACCACCTCTGCATTCCTACTGCAGACTCATTCCAGTCCATGCTTACCCAAGGTGGCTCTTTGTTCTCTGGGGCACCCACTGGGCTCCAGGCAGTCTTCTTGTCTTGTTCCTGGAACAGTAGCCTCTGCGATGGCAGATCCCATCCATCTCCTAGGCTTGGAGTGGAGCTCAGCACCATGTCTCTGGATCTTTCTCTTGACATTATGCCTTCTGCTGACTGTGTGTGTGTGTGTGTGTGTGTGTGTGTGTGTGTGTGTGTGTGTGTGTGTCAGAAGACAACTTTTAGGAGTCAGTTCTTTCTTTCCGTTTGGCATGTCTGTACCTGTTGATCATCTCTTTGGCTCGACTCTTTGTTTTGATCCGACTGTTGGTGTGCCCGAGTAACATTCTGGGCATAGTGACCAGCGTTGCCCGAATGGAGAGCTTTGAGTATTGCCTAGGCTGTTTGCCCTGGGGAGATGGAAGGGTTGATGCCTCTCAGGAGAGCTTCTGTGGTCCGTGGCAGAGGCAGAACTATTCCAGGCCCTCTGCTGGCATCCACTGGAGCTGAGTGAGCCTGCTCCATAACCCTTGACCTTCGTGTGAACAGATTCCAAGACACCTGCGGAGACAGAGAGCAGGGCGGACACCCCAGCTCACTTGACTTCCCAATACTCGCTGGGTCTTGAACTCTCTTGTCTTCTATAACGTGGGGCTAATGCGGCATCCTTGGCTTGTGGCTGGGTGGGCAGGGGAGCCTCCTGGGAGTCCTGAAAGCTGGGTTCCTTGGGATCACTCTGTTAGATCCCATAGGAAGCAGGTAGAAATCGGAAGTCCTGGGTCCTGGTGGACACAGAGAGGTTTGTGCTGTGTGTGCCTGCACGCTCAGGTGTGCCAGCGAAATGCCTTTGTCAGTACATCATAGACTTTGGCTTGGGAGGCTAGAAACGCACTGTCTGGAGGGCAGGCTCCCACTCTGACCCCCAGCTGCATCTGGGACTGCAGACCAGTTCCCACCTTAATCTCTGTCCCACTCCTCAGGGACAAGGCCACCACTCTTTGATGTCCTCTTGACCATGTGGGCCCTCCAAAGCTCCAGGGTTTCTGGAGGGAGGGGACAGGTTGCAGAGATCCGGGAAGAGCTGGAGTGTAATTTTATTTCTGTGGTTTTCCTTTCAAGCTGTCACGGTAAATCTATTTTGCTTGTCACTTTGTAAGTCATTATGCAGAATTAAACCTTTTACTAGCTTTTAAGGCTTCTGCAGCCACAGACGGCCCGCTTTGCCCCTGTGCTGCCTTCTTCTTCCTCCCGCCTGCCTGAGGAACCTCTAATGCTCCAGGCAAGCCCTACTGCTGCTTTCTTCAGGCCCGCTCAGTTAGGTTGCATATGGAACCCAGGACAGAGTGTGCCATCACTCGGCTAGCTACCGCGTCTCACGAATGGGAAAACACAGTGGGAATTAGAGGCTCACGCTCGGTTCCTTGGACGCCCATTATTTCCAATGCCCCTGAAGTGGCAGGACGGTAGGCTCTGAGAGGCAGAAAGCACGGGATGCTGAGGTGGAGGAGGTTGCCCCCAGCAGCCAGGCAGACCAGGACATCTCCTGGGAGTGTGGCATAAGTGCTCCAGACTTAGGGGCATCCTACTTTAGATCAGCAGAGATGCTCCTGGCCCCTCCTGGGCAGGGGTGGGCGAGCAGGGGTGGGCACGTGCTTACAGTAGGTCTGGAAAACACACTGGGGTACAGCTGGAGATGAGAACGTGGTCAGAGATGCTGCTCTGGCATGCAGGATCCCATTTATTTATTCCTCCAGAAATCCGTGCCCGGCTCCAGAGGAGCTCTGCAGTGTGAGCACAATGGAAGCATTGGCGAAGCTGCTCAGAACTGCGCAGAGGGGCCAGGCTGCTAGGCCGCCAGCCAGCAGAGTGCATCTCACAGCCAGTCCATCTGGGGAGGCCCGCAGAAAAACAGACGGCATGGGAGTGCCAGCCTGCAACTGTGGCAGGAGTGGGTGAGGCTTGCGGGTGCTGCCTATGTCAGGGACCCTGGTATCCCCTCTGGCCCGCCAGCCAGGCTTCTGCTTTGCCTCCTCCACGGGGATAGATGGCTTTGCTGGGGCTCGAGCCTTCCCAAGCCGGCTGTGCCTGATGATGTCTCTGCCGGTCTGCCAAAACTGTCCCCATCTTGGAGGGCGGGACAGCAGGAGCCCAGGGTTCTTCGTCTTGAACCCTGACATAGTGTTACTCCTCTGGGAGACCCACTCAGATAGGGCCCTGTGCTTATTTAGGGAAACCATTGATTCACCCTCATTGCTATATTCTTCTCACGACCAGCAACTCCTCACACTGTGTCCTGTCTCCCTGAGTACAGGGCCACCAGGGTACAGTGGTACACCTTGAGCAGAGGGTGGACAAATTATTATTATTGAGACTTTGACCCTGGGCTTCATAGTTTAAATGAGATGGTTAGACTTGGCTATTGGGCAGAACAGAGACGATAAATACTCAGAGATCCAAAGGTGACAGTGAAGAGGCTCTGAAGAGTGAGAAGAACATGGATCAGAGTGGCCAGGGAGGGCCACCCGGAGGAGGGGACATTTAAGGATGCTTGAAAAGTAGAGTGGCTTTGGCTAGAGCAAGGCAAGATGGGAGAAGAATGGTACTTGYGGAGTGGGAGGGTATGAAGGAAGGAAGGGGGGAGGAATACGTGTGGGGATCCAGGCAGTTCACCCAGTGCCCGTAGACTTTAAGGGAGAAACTGTAAAGTCTTCAGGGTAGGTAGGAGTGTGGGATCCAACAGGGAGAACAGGGGCTGAGCTGTGTCCTAGGAGATTAATGTCGTAGCTGGGAGCCGCCAAGGCTGAAGGAAGAGACTGGAGCCCTCTTAATTACACAATGAGTCCCAAGAGTGTCTTCAGAGCCAACCAGCAGCCCTGTACTGGGTGGGAGGGCTGTCACGGGTGGAGCTAGGGATGGCCCCTCCTTCAAAAGTAGAGGAGGGTTTTGCAGGCCTGATCTGGCGTTCTGTGGGGTTCAGTGAGGAATCCAGAGAAGGAGAGCTTCTCTGTGAGTTGACACGGATATGGTTTTATCTGTCTGTGAAGCCGGCTGGCCCGCATCGGCACAGCCATTTCATGGCTGTCAGCTTCCCTTGTGCATCCACCATGTTCCGTCCGTGCAGACAGACCTGGCTCCAGGTGAGCATGCCGCTGCTAGGAGGCCGTGATTCAAAGGTTAGGGGCTGTCTTTCTGTTGACAGGGCTCTAGAGTCACCCGGTGCGCACACTGTCATGGTAGCTTTGCAACTCTTGATCCGGAGCCCTGGATCTTTAGCCAAGAGGTTCTGTGAGCTCCTCTTGGTCTCTGGTGACTCTGTCGTGTTTGCTTGTGTCTCCTATGCAGTTCTTGGAGGCCTTTATGAGTCCCGCCAATAGCACACCCTTACCCGATCCCCAACAAACCTGGCATTAGGCACGTGCCCCTACGGGTCTAGACTCCAAGTGCAGAGCTTTTCCAGGTATCTTTCTTATAAGATAGGACTTGAGATGGGTTGTTTGTTTTTAGAATTTTATTTTTCTTGATGGGGGAAGAGATAGTCCAGGAAAGAGCATCCCCCCCCCCAAAAAAAAACCATCAGATTGTAAAACCCGCAGTTAAGGAGCTGAAATTGCCAGCTGATAGGAAACTGGCTGCTTGGTATTCATGAACCATGGAAGCGACTAAGGCCCAAAGAGTGGCTGGGATTATTTTGTAGGCCCCCCCGCCCCTCAGCGAGAAGCAAATGGGTGCCAGGCTGGAATTCTAGTCAGCATCAGCTATTTTTCAGCCTCAGCCACCATCGTCAACAGTGCAGACAGTAGGTTCTCTCACGGTAACGCACGATTTCTGTGATTAGTTCATCTAATTGTCCAGGGAACTCTAAAGAAGGAACTGTCGCACCGTCATTTGACACACACAGACTTGACAGTATGATGTCACGGATTACAGCTGCAAAGTGAGACTTTGTCCGTCTGCAGCGGGACTTGGCTGCAGATCTGTGTCTAAGAAGCCTCTCTTCTGCTGCCCCCTTGGTGGCCCCTGCCCTGGCACTGCTGCCCAGGCCAGTCCCAGCTTTGGGAAGGCATCTTCCTTTTTCTAGGCGTGGGTGTGAGGACTTTCTGTATCTCAGAGATAAAGAGCACCTTCTGGATGATTTTTATCAGCTTGAGCAAGCCTTTTTGACTTACAGGAAGAAAGCCCTTTCAATTTGAATTCGGAGAGAGAAAGGCAGCAGTGAGCACCGGGTAGATTTATAAATAAACGTCTGCCGAGGGCATTGTCTGTCCCCAGCCCGACAATGCTGCACTCATATTGACACCGCAGCCTGTTCTGCACGTCACAGCTGCCCTTTGGACAGAAAGACCTGCTTGAGTAAGAACTCGGCTGAAATGCCAAGGAGCCCTGCCTCCGGCTGACCGACCAGCCGACGGACCGACCGACCGGCCRACCGGCTTCCCCAGAACAAGCCTGCTGGGTGGGTCCAGCTGTGACTGGGCCTGTTTATTGAGGCTGGAGCCTGGTGCTCTGAGTGTGCAAGGAGCACAAGGTTATACAGCCTGCCTGTGCTGGTACTAACCTGGGCTGTGAGGGCAGAAACTCTGCCCTTCTCGCAGCCTTGAAGGAGCACCTGAGCCAGGTCCTAGGGTTGGAAGTCCCCAGTTGCCCAAGTGGTTACCGTTCTGCAGAGGAAGCTCGCAGACCCCGGCTCTCCAGCAGCACCCTGGGGCTCTTCTGGTTTTTGGTGCCTCCTATCCTTGGCTGCGAAGCTGTGTCGACAACCTGCTTCTCAGGCTCTTTTGAAAACGGAAGCCCACAGTAGCTGTATCAGGTGGCCTGGCCCTGCCAACTGGGTGGGTGGGTGATTTGGTACAAGTCCAACACTTCGGTGTCCTCTTTAAAAGTGTGTGGGCCGGGGAAAACAGTCAGTCGGTAAAGAGCTTGTTGCACAAACACGGGGACCTGCACTCAAGTGAAAAGCCGGGTGTGGTGGCCTGTGCTTGTAATCTCAGCACTGGGGTGGCAGAGATGGAAGGACCCCTGGATTTGGTGACCAACCAGTTTAGCTTAATTGTTGAGCCCCGGGTCTCTCTCTCTCTC
>BDUI01002531.1:17100-29357 GCA_002335545.1 Apodemus speciosus | reverse complement strand
ACAACCATCTCCTCACACCCACAGTGTGTTTCCCGTGAAGATCTCAAAGTGGGTACCAAGTTTGCACCTGCCAGCGGGTATCTCCTAGGCCTTAGTCTCCCAAGATTAAGCCTTGTCTACACTGACAGTGGTTTATCCCAGTGGGGTATGATTGTTGTTCCACAAGCAGGGATGTCAAACGCTTTGTGTTATGCCCTGTCTAGGAATGATAGCCCAGAGAGCCATGCAGGATGATAATTCTAAGGCCACACTGGAGTGAACAGTAAGAGAGAACAGGGATTGATTAGTGATGCCTGCCATAGGTGTGGGAAAGGGGCTGGGGGATACTTTGCTATCATTAGTTACCCAGGATCTTGTAGCTGGATCCCATTGCCCCTGCCCCCCCCCCCAGCTGAACACTGAGATGTGCTAGCAGGCGATGTGCCTACAAGTTCCTGTTAGGACTCAGCAGCAGCTCCTTGGGGTCAGCCCAGGGCTGTGACCATGGCCAGCACTGGGGCCAAGGTCGTCCAGGCATCATGTGCGTGAAGCTCCTCACCTTCATGTGCTTCTAGGTGGGTAAGTGCCCCAGATTTTCCAAAGTATCCCTGGTTTCGGGTCCCTGAATAGTGTTCTTTAGTGGCTCCACCAGCATTAGAAGTAAGGTTTGGGGACCCCAGCTGCTCTTTTGTCATTTCCAGAGCCTTTAACTCCACCATTGCCTTTGTACCTACGCTTCACACCCCGCGTTGCCAGTGCCGGGAGGACAGGCCCCATTCATTTCATTTAAGAGCTGAAGAGATAGAGCCCAGGGTTGGCGAAGGACTTGCTTGCAATCACACAAAAGGTGAACGCAGAACCCTGGCCTGAACCAGTGGTGCCCATCTCTGGGCCCTTCAGCATCC
This sequence comes from Apodemus speciosus, assembly GCA_002335545.1. Lineage (NCBI taxonomy): Eukaryota > Metazoa > Chordata > Mammalia > Rodentia > Muridae > Apodemus > Apodemus speciosus. The sequence goes on along the minus strand of BDUI01002531.1, from coordinate 28,473 downwards.
ATTCACGCTGACGGCTAAAAAAAAATGGCGGTTTGGTTCCCACAAGTGGTGTTTAACCTTGACTGGCTCATTCCCTTCAAGTCTCAGTGGCCTGGAAAGTGAGACCTCTGCCACCCAACGGCCTAGCGTGCGCTCTGCCCTCTTTCTTTCCTTCCACTCCTAGATCCATCAGATGGGTTATCATCAGCACGCGGGCTGTTGTGGGAGTGCCCGGTTCACGGTGTGTAYGCGTGCAGGGTAGGGCTTGGAGGCTCCAATGCTGTCTTATTTTCCTGCTATGTGGAGTAGAGGGGCTCTCGGCAGGAGCAGCTTGTGGTCTGGCTACTGGGCATGAACACCTAGAGTGAACTAGAGTGAATTCATATTCACAGCAAGGCCAGAGCCCCCCCACCCGAGACAGCGTGATGGTGGCTGTACCCACTTCCCACTGTGGGGAGGGAGGGGTGCCAGAAAGATTCATACTGTGCAGAGAGCAGGGATGGGGTAGGGAGGGGCTGGAGAGAAGGACCCCTCAAGCGTGAAAGGATACGGCCAGCATCTATCTCAGTTCCGACCCAAGCTAGCACCCCACAGCATCCGAGGAGTCTTTGGATGAAACTCGGGGCGCTAGGCAACAGCAGGGCAAAGCCGAGAAGAGCTGGTTCCTAGCAAGCCTTTTCCCTGGGGGCAGACACAGAGAGTCCTTCCCTGAGGCTTGGCCGCGGGGACTGTCTGGTGTTCACTGTCTGATGAACAGGTCCCCACCGTCTGTCTGTCTGCCTGCCTGCCTTCCCGGCTGTCTCTGAGGCTCCCCTCGTCTGTCTGAGCAGCACAAACAGCTCTTCCCCGGTGCTCCATCACCATGCATCTTCTCTCATGCTGGTGGAGACACCAGCGGCCCCATTCAGAGACCTATTCATTCTGCCGCCGGGGCACCGGGCCCGGTTTTAATCATATGTGCTCTACCACGAGCTACAGATGGCTGTATTATTAATAGTCATAATTAATCAGCATCCACGAGATCTTTTTCCCCAGCAGCAGATCCTCAGCTTGAGCAGTCCCGGAGGCCCTGAGCCCATCCCCACTTTACAGACGGGAAGTGATGTGGGCCAAGGGAGGGGGACTCCCCCTGGGTGGAACTGACTGTGGGTCCTTGCTTAAATGCCTGGTCTGGTGACAACCCACAGTGTTCCTGTGGAGGAACTGACTGTCTCCCCTCTCCCACCCTCCTGTGCCCACGGGACTCTAGTCACTGGTAGAAGCTATCAGCACTAGCACTGGAGGCCAGTGCCCAAGCTGGGAATGTACTCTGAGGCTTGGCTGTACATGGGGGAGGAAAGGTTAGAGCAAGGAGGGCTTAACAGCTGGCAGGGCAAGGGGGGGTCTACCTTGGGTGCAGGTAGGGAGGCAGTCCTGGAGTAGGTGGCACCAAATGCCAGCATCCTTCCTCGTCTCTACCCACAGCTGCTGGCCCTTTGTCCTGAGTGCCAAGCCCAGCCGTGGTGATTTAAACAGCTGCGGCAAGTGGCTTCATGATTTATGGGGTTGCTGTGAGCTGTCCCATCGACTCAGCACAGCAGCGGTGAGGGCTCCTCACCCAGTCCTGGAGATGGCTGCCCGCCACCTGCTCTCTCTGTTTGTCTCCCTGTCCTGGCCACCTCCGGAACTTCCGCGCATGAGTGTGTACACGCGCGTCCTGACTCGTGTCTGGGAGCATGTGCTGTGTGCACCAGACACCCTTGCTCTTGATTTGAGTGGAAATGAACACGGGGTGCCTGCCAGCACTCGGGGCGGGGCGGCAGTGGTCCTATGGGATGGATGTCTGCTTGTCAATCTGTATGCATGCAACCTGTGTTTAACACGTGCAACTGTCAGGGATATGATGGGAATGTCTATATACATACATATATGTGCATACGGCCACTGACTTACCTTGTGCTATCTACCTTGACAAGTCTCTATATATGCAAACATGGGATGTAGAAGGAGGATGTGTATGCATACACGTATGTGTACACACACACAAATGTTCAGTGTTTGCCAGGCATCTAGCCTGATTGCAGGTTCATGGATAAGGTCTTCTGCCCTTCTCGTTAGGAAAGAGTGACCATGCCAGGAACCCTGCCGGTGGAAGGGAGATCGCCTCATTTGTCTTTGGAGCCCTTTGCCCACCTTTTCCCCTAACCGCTCCTTCCCTCTTCCCCCCAGAGCACCCCATACAGTCTCCTGATTCTCCCTTGCCATGTCTACCAACCATGAGCCAGGCCGTTGGAAAAACGCTGTGTCACAGAAGCCCATTTCCAAAGCAGGCAGAGGGCACCAACCCGGTTCCGTCAGGAGCACGTGACTGTGGCCAGTTCCTTCTGCCTCTGCTTGCTAATGGCGTTAGGGGCAGCCATTTTCGAGTTAGGTTCAGATGGAGCTTGCTAGCTAGATCACTGGGTAAGTCAGGCCCTTCCCAGTCGGGCTTCGGGTTCCCCATCTGTCACATGGTGATAATGACCTTCACCAGCTGCCTTGAAGAGCTTTTCACTGTGTTCTGTTTGTCGCGCTAGCGATGGAACCCAGGGCAAGCACTCTTTCTTGATCTGCCCAGACTGATCTCTGACTTGAAGTCCTCCAGCCTCAGTCTCCTGGATGCTAGAGTTACAGTCCTGAGCAAGYCTGCCCAGTTTCACGGGGACATTTTGATGACCAGATGCGAAGAAGGCAGGATGACAGGCCAGACGATGCCCACAGCGCTTGTCAACGCTCTAAGCTTGGACAACCAGGAGTGTGGGGGCTTTAAAGGCTGATGGAGGCCTGGACCCAGATTCTCAAAGAGCGACTCTGACCTGGATCTCAGACAGTGACTCCATCTTTAGCTCCATCCAGATGTCGGTRGAATTCGGAGTGTGCCTTTCACACTAGTGTGTCAGTCTTTCTCCATGCAGTGGAGGAAGGACAAGGGTCACGTATAGGGAATGCACGAGGCAGTGGCACCCATCACTCTGTTCAGTGGCCTTGTATAGGTGGCCCTGAATCTGGAAAGCCAGATGAGCGCACGCTGTATGGCGCTGCACCAGGATAGGGTGTATGGCGCTGCACCAGGATAGGGTGTATGGCGCTGCGCCAGGATAGGGTATATGGCGCTGCACCAGGATAGGGTGTATGGCGCTGCACCAGGATAGGATGCCTATTTGTGAGGTTCTGCCAGTGCTCTAGACTTATGCCTACTACTATCAGCTATGTAGCATCCAGGCCTTTGTAGGGTGGAACCCTGAGGAATGAGGCTGGTGTTTCTGGGTCTTTGCTGGCTTTAGGAGAACTGGCATCTGGCACCACCCAGCTCCCCTACTCCAGGCCTGAGGTCACCTTTATCTGCTACCTTTGGTCCACAGGGCAACTGGACACGGGCCCCGAAAAGGAGACGGAGGAGATGGGGAGCAGATCACCACCCATCTCAACCCTGTGAGAGCCGCAGGCCCTATATTAACTCAGCAAACTGCCAGCCCTGGACTTAGACCTGGGAGATTCCAACTGAGCCCTGTGTCCAGTGGGGCCCTGGTGTTGCCAACTTCCTGGAAGTTGCAAGGGTGCAGAGGAGTTGAGAAAGGTTCTAGCAAAAATGGGTCCCAGGCACTCAGGGCAATTCAGGTGGACCTCGCAGAGACATAAGCAGGCCAGAAGGGGCTTGATGGGGGTGGGGGTGGGTCGCAGGGCTTGGTGGAGGGCAGGCTAGAATGCATACAGACTTCAGGGGACAAAAAAGGTTTGACTGGCTGGAGAGGTCGGTCYGATAGAAGGGTTTGGGTGAAAGGACAGAGGTTAGGAATGGGTCTTGGGGAAAGGCAAACCCTCTCCCATTAGCCATCAGGGCTGCTCTGGCTTAGATGGTCTTGCCTCTTGGTGAACAGAGGCCACAGGGTAAAGCAGATGGCCAGTGAGGGAGGGGGAGGGGTGGCCTCAGGCATGAGCCAAGCAAAGCCAAGTGGCCCACATAGTCCAGAGTTGAAGACCTTGGCACAAGCACTTGAGCTCTCAACTTGAAAGTTAATGATTCATTTGTGGCCAATTTCTGTTGGCATTTGCCTGGAAATTCCCAAGCCTGACCCTTCCTTTGGCTCAGGAACTCCAAGAATACAGTCTCATTGCTTTTGGCTAAGAGCATCTCACCCTCTCTCCTGGGGAACAGCTCTTAAAACTGCTGCAAGACCTCTGCAGGTTATCCCCGAGGGAGAACTGGTTCTGGGTGGTGGGCTGGGAACTGGGGTGGTTGGTTTGGAGTGTAATAAAGTGAGAGGCTCACCTTGACCCTGTGCGCCAAGTGCCAATGAAAGGAGCCCTGTTGGTATTCATGATGTCCCCCAGTTAGCCAAGAACAGATGTGACCAGAATCCAGACTAAGGTAATGTGGAAAGTGTGTATCAGTCGCAACCGGAGGGAGCAGGATTGGGCTGGGTAGAGGATGCACTGTCTTTGCAAAGGCCCTGGGTCAAGACAGTCCAGGAGGGTTGAGTAATTGTTGTATGACTAGGGAACACAGCAGTAAGTGAGGAGCTAGGAGATTGGGGAGTTTGACCACAACAAGTACTCGCAGTAGGAAGTCAGAGCTGGAGCCAGGTGCACTTGTTCGGGATTATGGAGTCATTTGCCCATTTGGGTCTTGATCTTGGTGGTCAGCAAGACTTTCAAGATAGCCTGCTCCTCAGTTCTGCCCAGGGCCCTCACCTGTGTGTAACCTGAATTAGAGAGAAAAGATCATATGTGAGAACCCAAAGGGGTAATGACAGGATACACAGGAGCCCTGAGACTTTGGCGAGAGCACGAGGAAGGGACTGAAGCATGACGTCATTCTGAGTCTTGAGGTGAACAGAGCAGCGTTGATTGGGCTCAACCTCAGGAATTCCGTGTTCCTTGCAGGCTGTATCCAGCTACTCTGGAGGTCACCCCTGTCCCTTGGGAGCCATGTGGCTTTCCCCAGTATCTGTCATTGTGTGTGTAGGCAGAGCCCAGTAGGAGAGAGTTGATGGCAGAGTAGGATCTGGTTTCAGAGTCTCACTTTGGCTTGATGTACCCATCCATACCTCTACTCCATAGGTTCCTGAAACCCGAGGGATATTCCCTAAATCCCAGACCACTGTTTCTGAATGAAGGTCCAAGTATCTGTGAAAGGGACCTTTGGCTGCTCCCCATTTTACAGACTGAATTTCTCCCAGTGATGCCTTTACCATCCCCGGCGTGATGGTAAATATCTCCTATCCATAAAACATCTCCCTGAGACAGCAGCTTGCTCCACCGAGGGTGTGACCCGCACTTGGCATGGCCTCTGCTGCCGCAAGTGACAGCCCTGAAAAACATTCAGGAAGACCAGTGTGTGCTGGGCACGGCTAGAGGAGCTGGGCAGGGTCAGGCTGAGCAGCCCATCTGGGCCTGGGATCCTCACATGGCCTCTGGCTGCCGCAGGTCCCTCCACTGTGAGGCGGGGCAGTATCAGGTGTCTGCTGGCTCCCACAGCCCCGGTGTCTGGGTCCTTGGCATGGTTAGGCAGCAGTGGGGAGCCTGGCTCCCAAGGGTAGCATTGCCAGGCCTGTCTGTGGCTGAATGCAGCAGGGGCCTTGGACCTACATCCTCCAGGCCTGCGTCACGCTGGCTTAGGTGTCCTGAATCAGAGCCAGGAAATGGGGCTGCTGTACCACTGTGGTGGGGATACTGGCCAGGGCAGCTAGGGTGAACCCCAAACTCCTGCCTGTGTATACTGAGGGTGCTAGCCTCCTGTCTGTTATGCCTGTGCTCAAGCTGCCATCACACCTAATCAGCAGCTGCCACCCAAGCAGGGCAGGGCAATGTTCAGCCTTTACCAAGGCTATCCCCGGGATTCTACTCCCCACGCTCCCTCAGGGCAAATTTCCACTCCCAGCTAAGAATTCCCCCAAGAATTACTATAGTGAATCCTTCCTTGGCTCCTCAGCCACCACTGTCCTGTCTTCTCTGCATCACCTCCCCATGGACCTGTAGTTTTGGCTCCATCATTGTATAGCACAGTCGCACATTCTCTTGCAGTGGGTTCCCCGCCGCCGCCAGCCACCACCACCACCGTTAGCCCCTGAGGGCCTTGAGGCTTGTTTATTTGTGCCTCCCACAGGCCTGATATATAGTAGGTGCCCAATAAAAGCAGGCTGGATTTAATTAAGAGGCTCCTGAAGGCGGTGCTGGAGTCTCCCTTTGTTAACGATGTGGGGAAGAGCAGAGGTTTGCATGCTTGCAAGTGCAATACCTCACCTCCCTGCCCCCACATACCCCTACCCAAGGTGACTGCTGGGGCCGGGCCCAGCCTGCTGCTGGCCTCTCTCCAGCCACTGCCTTCCTTGCTAGCAGGAGCCAGCTCCCCGGGCTGCCCGAGTGATCACTCTAGAAAACACCCCAGTGGAAACTGCATGAATGATTGATAAGGGCTGAGAGCTGTTTAATATTTTCCTCCTGTTTAATGGCTATCAATAATTTAATACTCTCTCTGTATGTTTTTAAGAAATAGCACCCATTTTGCCGTCTCCGGTTTAGCGGGCTAAATGATTTAAGTGTTGGAAGTGTGCTCAGAGGATTGAGGTGGAGTGAGCGAGTCAGAAATCTGGAGTCTGGAGCGGGTGGTAATGAGGGCCACCACAGCGTCTTGGCTTGGAATGGAGTGTGCGTGTGCGTGTGCGTGTGCGTGTGCGTGTGCGTGTGCGTGTGTGTGTGTGTGTGTGTGTGTAAAAGGGCCCATGCCTTTCTGCTAAGACCAAGATAATTGCTTTTCTGGAACCTCACTGAACAGCAGCCAAACAGCTGTTGCTCTCCAAACCCTGCCGCCCCATGCTAAGCACCGGGCCCTCGGGGGCTCCGGAGGTGGACTGGTACCACCACTGTGGCATGAATCCCCCCCTCCCAGTCTTACCCCTGCCCCCTCCTGAATCGTCTAAATCATTGTTAATGATGTGTTCAGGCCATTGCCCTGGAGGGCTGGTATCTTCCAGATGGGCTTGGGTGGGGAGATGGAGAGCGCTATTCAAAGGTGATAATCTCTGGGCCCAGAAGGACCTGGAAGGTCACCTGCCAGTGTCGCCTATCTCTCCAGATGCAGAAGATCACCTGGGAGGCCTTGTTAACAATTTAAATTCCTGGGCTGTCTTCCAGACCCGCATTCTCTCCAGGGAGAGGACAGGACACTGTGGGCTCAGCAATCATCTGAGTGATTTGGTCCTCAGGGGAGTTTGAGAAATTGAAGTCCAGCTTGCTTCTGATCTGCCCGTGACCTCCTGGGGCCCTCCCTCTGCCTGAATACCTTTAGCGATGCTGCTCTCACCCTGCCCACCCCTGCGCATACAAACAGCTGCCTTTCCAGCGGACCTCTCCCCCGGGACCTGGTGTTCTCCCTCACCCAGCCTGGCACGCTTTGGCTCACTTGTGCATCGCTGCTCAGTAGAGGCTTCCTTTCTTAGCAAGGGGTGTCTGAGGCAGGGAGGAGGTGCTGCGGCCTGTGTAGAGTGAGCTTGCTACCTCAGATGACTGGTAACTGAAATTGTTGATGGCACAGTAGGGACAGAAAAAGACCCAAGACCCACAAGCCTTCTCGGCCCTCATGCCTACCACGGAAGAGGGAAAACAGTTCTATCGGAGATGGCGGAATTAGCCTACCTTTCAGATGGGTCGCGAGCCAAGGGGCTAGTGGTCACATGTCCATTTAGAACAGGGGTGGAGCTGGGAAGATGAAGACAAGAGGTCCAAGAGGGTTGGTTGTATGTGCCTAGGCCCTGACATTGGGGGTCAGCTGAGACTCTGTCACCCCAGCAGAGAGGGGGGCCGCCCTGCAGGCTGAGCCCGAGGGCGACTCTGAAGTAATACAGAGGGGTCAGTTCCCAGGCCTCTTCCTTGGCCCTTCGAGGCTCTGTGGTCTTATTTTAATAGGTAATTATGGGGGGGACAGCACACAATTATGGTGCCATCTACAACAAGAGAGCCCCTTAAATCTCCCCACCGGGGAAATCTCTTGGCATCCCCAAGTTCATCTTCACCTTCAGTCTTCACTGGGGGTGGAGATGACAGTAAAGCGTCTCCAAGTGTCTCCTCATCTGATGCTGGCCTATGGTGTGTGTCATCTGGAGACAGATCACTGTAGGAGTCTCTCCCCTGGGAGAATAGGGAGATGGCATGTACCACCTAACCCTGATGGGCCTTTGCTTGAAGAATCTTCGGAGTCAGAAGAAAAAGGCTCAGTCTTGTCTGAGAAAGGCTCTATTCCCTCCCTCCCGCCCAGAACTGTACAAGCGCCACATGGGCTCAGAAAAGGATGGGAGAGGGAGGGAGGTTGGTCCGGAAGGCTTCCCCGCAGAAGGCACCACCTGGCATGATGGGAAGGGGTGTGGCATCCCAGGTGCAGAGGTGAGGCGCCGCAGAGTGCAGAGAGTAGAGAGGTGGGGCATGGGGGCGGTGCAGGGAGGAGCCAGATCTGTCAGATCAGGGTTGTTTCTTTTTTTCCAGCTGCTATGGAAGTGTCACTCAGGAAAGTGTCCTACTCTACTTATGTAGCTGAATAAATTGTCTCAAAGTGAACATGCTTGCGAAACCACTGCGCCACCAAGAAACACAACATTCCAGACTCCCTAGAAGGCCTTGCGTTCCTCTCGGATGCCACTCCAGCCATGCAAAGGATTCTGATTTGTGGAGCGTGGTCTCGGTTATCAGTTCTACTTTAACAGGAGTGTCGGGGGGGCGGAGCATTCTGCAAGAGGCCCCTCCTTCTTGTCTGGGATGATCCTTAGGCTCCTCCAGTCACCCGAGGCCTCTGCCCCTACTGGGCAGTGGCCTGCGATGCTGGCTCTACCTTGCTTTGAGAATGATGCTTTCTTCTGAGGTCTTAAGGCTTTCAGAGAGTCAGGGTCAGAAAGGGACCAGGTCTCTTAGACCCAGCAAATGCTAGTTGTGCTGAATCTTGTTCCTCAAATCTTGTTCCTTGTGAGCTTGAAGGCTCACACAGGGTCACAGAAGAAGAGCTAACTGCTACTTGATAGAAGCTGCTACATTGGTCATGCCTGGGCTACAGTCCCAAGTTCCCTTGCCTCTTTTTGGCCTTGGTCTAAGTGATCTCCAAGTGTGTTCTCGCCCACGGCTGGTTTTCAGACCAGTGCTCTGTTGGCGGGATTTATGTGTGTTACTGGCTACGTTTAGGGCCACCTCCTCCTGATACTTTGAGGGTGTGTGTATGGTGCATTAATCTGTGCCAGTGTTCATGCGCAGTGTTCACTGTGGGGCTGATGTGCCCGGTACTGATGAAACCACCTGAACTATTGTGTACATGGCTGTTGAAATGGACTTTCTTGGTCCTGGGCTAGCCCATCAGACTATCTCACACCCTCCTCTAAAGCAGCGAGACAGTGTGTGCGCCACCTGCAGTATTGAGGGTCCAGAGGGAGTTTTAGGAAGGCTTGCCCGCTGTAGATTGGCTTACTGGGTGTCTTCGCTCATTGACACCTGTGCAGACGCTACAAGAGGCTCCTAATGCGGCCCTCTCTGAGCCCTGGGCTCAGGTCTCCAGGCTGGAGGAAGGAGAGCTAGCAGGCTAGTAGGATGAGCAATTGTTCCTGAGAAAGCTGTCTTCTCTGTGACACTTTTTCCATCCCTAGGGATTCTCCCATAGCCGATCCCCAACTGTCAGTTGTCTGGGGGCACAGCTCAGAGGAATCAGCCAAAGCAGCCCCCATGCCTGATTCTGCCATCAGCAGGCAAATCTAGGAGACATATCTTTCTGACCTTGCCCCTCTCACCTAACTAGGGAATCTTAGGAAGAGAGTGCCCCTGTGGCGGCCTCCGTTTCCTCATTGGTAGAATAGCAGAGAAAATCTCTTTCTCTGTCTCTGTCTCTGTCTCTGTCTCTCACACACACACATACCACACACATAGCACACACACACACACACACACACACACACACACACACACACACACACCCTACCTGTCACAGCTACCGCTGTTCTAAAACCAGACAACAGGAAGCCTCTGGGGACGCTCTGGAGTCTCCCTAACTGAAGGCACGTATCAGCTGGCTCACAGGTTCACCCTCACTGCACCCGGCTTGCTGTCTTCATTGTTTGGCCCCCACTCTCCCTCCAACACCAGGTGGTCCCTGGAGCCCTCGATAACAATGTTCGAGGAAAGTTAGATTAGACCTTTCTGAAGAGACTTTGGAAATCTGGGAGAGATTTGCTCAATATGCCGCAAATCTGCTGAGAACAGAAGCAGGGGCTTCCAAGCATGGGACCCAAGACCACTAAGGCTTGGAAAGAGAGAGGAGACCCGGCTGGAGGCATGCTGGTAGGGTAGAGTGGTGGTATGCACGGAGGTTCGACTGCTGCTGTCTGCATACAGGCCATAGAGGCCACTGGGGCTGATCCTAGAGTCTCAAGTATGAATTTCAAGACCCTGAGCCTCTTCTAAAAGGAGCTCCTCTTGGGCACCTGGCTTTGTTCCCCAGGAGGTGGTCTGAGGGACCCAGGCAGGCATGGCCCTGTGCACAGTCAAGACTGTGAGACGGATATTTTCTCTTCTCCAGATGAAGAAACTGAGGCCCTTCTGAGGGCACACTAGAGACCAACTAGGGGCTTTCCTGCAGTCCTGAACCCGGAGCTCATTGTCTTCTGTGCTTTCTCCTGCAGGACTCAGACAGCATAGAATCCACTCAGCGCCGCCTTCGCCACGGCCTCCCTTCCCCAACATCACAAGAGCCTTGAGTTGTGATTGACTGGCAGGAGCCTTAGCAGGTGAGTGGGTGGGCCAGCGATATTGGTCCTGGGAATCCCCGCTGAGGGGTGGCCGGGTATCTGTGGCCACCTGAGAYAGGACATCTGGCTTGAGGAGCTRGGTGGGGAAATGGCTCATTTCCCAACTTCTGTTTTGTTTCTGAGCTCCGAAGCCAGAGAGGAGAGGGTATAGGCCTAGCCTGGCTGTTGGGAGTGGCTTATTCTACCACCAGTGCCTGGGCATGCTGGGTAGGTCTCTCCAKCCTGCTAAGGGATTTTGCCTTCTAGTCTAGTTCACAGAGTTAMTAACAGTAGTCATAGTAATAACATCCTCTGCTCCTGTGGGTGCCTGACTGTACACTGGTACCATTTTCCCTCCATACCTGCCCTTGAGGAGTGGCTGTCACCATCACCAATGTACAGGTATGGAGACTGGTACCTTGCCCGAGGCCATGTGCCATTCAAAACCTAGGTTCAAGGTCATATCTGTGCACTCTTGAGCCCTCTCCTGGTTTTCCCATCCTGGGGTTCCTCTTTGAGGGTGGGGCTGAGTCTCCTCAGTAGAAATAACTCAGTGGAAAAGGAGAAGTCTTCTACAAAGTGACAGTGGCGGCTGGTTGCTACGATCTAGCTTTCTCTGACC